>JAYMTG010000777.1:0-10761 GCA_036897565.1 Pelargonium exstipulatum
TATATCACACTCATATCCATTACAAATATATATACCAACAATTGCATCATGGGGACTCGAACTCGAGACCTAAGGAACCAAAGTGGGTTGTTGGTTAAATTAGTCAAAATTGGAGAAGTAGATGAAAGAAATAAAATTAAGTGAGATGAATTAATAAAATAAACATGAAACTGTTGAAGGGTATCTACTTTTTTTCATTTCCAGGTCCACAATCGCAAGAAACAGCTCAAAAAAGAGAACAGAGTCACGTATCTCAGACTCAAACTGGTGGAAGAAGGTCGGATAGAGGGGTAGAGATGTAATTTCAAGTGTTGTTTTTTTTACTTTTAGGTTCGATTGTGACTTGCTTTGCTGGGTTCAAGAAGTCAAGGTTCATGACCTGTTGTTGATCACTTAATTGGTTGTGAGACCTTACTAATCTGCCAGTGCCAGCTACTCTCTACTGGTCTTAGCCTCCAAATCTTCAGGAAGATTACATCAAGATTCAAGCCTCATCAAAGGTTGGTGAAGTAGATAGCTTCTTTTGATTCTTTGAATTCACACCCTTTTTGTATATTTTATATATGATACTTATAAAATTGGGTTTCTACTTCAATAACTTGATCATGTTTGTTGACTTTTCATTCATTTTATTGGTTCTGAGTAATGGGTTTTCGGATAAATTGAAAATAGGTTGATGGGTCTTGTTGTTTTAGCTTATGGGTTCATTTTATTGGTTCTGGTATTGCCTGCAGTGATGCTGTGTTTATGCTAGAACTTTGAGAATCCAGTTATTTTCATTACATATTCTATGTCTTTCAGCCTCTTGTTTTGGTGCAAGCTTTTGTTTTGTTTCTGACTTGTATACCACGTTGTTCTTTGACATTTTTATGTTTGTGTTTCTTGAGATTTTGTTACATCCTTACGATTCGGCTTGTTGTTCATACTAATTTAGACTGAACTAGAAGCAGGTCCAATGATTGTGATAAAATACTCGAGATTTGTTTCTACTAGAAACATTCCTAATTTTAAATTCAAGTTAAAACATCTTAGTTTTGCATGTAGTGCCAGCCTCTGTCTCATAGCTGCAATGTGGTCTGAGATGTAACTTTTATTGAAGCTTCAATTTCATTTCATATCAGCATTATTCTGCTGAATTACTTTACGCATTTGCTGTGTATTTAGTCTAAAGATTCCCCCTTTATTTGCCTTGGAGTCTTTCTTATATCCCATGATTCCCATCAGTTCCATTAGTCCCAGGGAGGTGCTCCGTATGTGGTTTTGTATTTGGGAAAATCATTGCAACTTTATGTCTATTATGTTTTTACTTTTTAAGCCAGTGAAAATGAGCCTTGTTTGTTCTCTTAGCACAAAATAACCAGCAATTCTCTTATCTTTCATTGTGAGTGCTAACTGGTTTGATTGCAATGATTTGCTGCTCTAGCTAGTGTTCTTGCTGAAGAACCGTATCATAGAGACCCTTCCATCATTGTGTAGCAGCAATATGGACGTAAAGGGATAATTATTTTCTCTTCTGAAATTAAGTGTTGGATTATGTGTCAATGACGATGTTCAAAACTTTGTGCTTAGACCTTAGTTGTATCAGTGCTGGAAAACACTGTTCCAGAAAATAGCATTGCTTGGATATATATTAGGTTAGCATTACTTTGGCTTAATGCCTATCTGTTTGCTCATGGTGACATGTTTGAGTCTGCAACATTTAGATTCTATGATCTAATCACCTCAAATGCATCAATCTTATGTTCTAAAGATTTACGGTGTATTTTCTTTTTTATGTTGCCTCTTCTGTACTTCTCATCCCTTCCCGTTAATGTAGTATACTGCTTTCATCCAATAGCATACTTCAATTCATATTCCCCCATTTTTGCAAGGACTAGCAAGAATTTTATTTTATTTTACCCTTTCCTCTGCAAATCTATTAGAATGATTGGCTTAAACTCAAAATTTTGATCCCGTATGAGGAAATGGAATGCATTAGTTAGACTAATGAGCTGCTCATTTTATACAATCAGCTTTTATGGGTACGAGTAGTTGAGTTTAACTGCTTACAGGTGAGGGGGAGACTACACAGTATGTTGGTTTAGATTCAACACGTGTTCCTTTATCTATTGTGATTCTTTCTGGTTTACTGAAATTTATCTGGTATATTTGAACTTAGTTCAACAATGCCTTACCATTTGTGGGTGGCTTTGTATAAGTGACTGATGAAAATCAATGTATTTTAAGGTTCTTGTGTTTGACTAAATACTGGGGTAAAAACTCCCAACATACTTGCATGCTTTGTGAAATTGATATGATATACATTGTCTTCCCCTGAATTTTTAGATGGAGAGACAAAATTCTCGGCATGGGCAGATAATTGAAATAAGGGGAGATGTTCCTGTAGGAGAGAGTAGTCTGGGAGGGAGCAAGATCTGTGGGGAAGCACCTTGTGGATTAGGAGCTAGTTCTAAAGATGCCAAAGAACGATCGGCTTCAATGCGCAAGCTTTTAATGGCGGTGGTACTTTGTATTGTTTTCATGGGCGTTGAAGTGGTTGGTGGCGTTGAAGCAAATAGTTTGGCAATATTGACTGATGCAGCTCATTTGCTCTCAGATGTCGCATCTTTTGCCATCTCATTGTTCTCCATGTGGGCAGCAGGCTGGGAAGCTACTCCCCGCCAGTCTTATGGGTTCTTCAGGGTTGAGATTCTCGGTGCTCTGGTGTCCATCCAGATAATATGGTTGATTACTGGGATTCTGGTATATGAGGCCATTATTAGGCTCATTGATGGCACCACTGAAGTGAAGGGTTTTCTCATGTTTATTATTGCTTCATTTGGGCTTGTTGTGAATATCATCATGGCTTTTTTGTTAGGCCATGATCATGGTCATAGTCATGGTCATGGTCATGGTCATGCCCATGGCAGCCATGATAGTCACGACCATGGTGTTAGCCACAACCAAGGATTGACTGTAACCACTCATCAGCATCATCATCATCATGAAGATCACCATCATGAAGAACATGCTCATCATGAGGATCTCCATCATGATGAACATTCTCATCATGCTGATGAAGAAGCTGCTCATGAGCCATTGCTGGAGAAACCAGAAACCGGAGATGTACCAAAGAAGCCACGGAACATAAATCTACAAGGAGCCTATCTGCACGTACTTGGTGATTCCATCCGAAGTATTGGGGTTATGATCGGTGGGGCTATCATATGGTGCAAACCAGAGTGGAAGATAGTGGATCTGATATGCACCCTAATATTCTCAATAATTGTTTTGGGGACCACAATCCAAATGCTTAGGAATATACTGGAAGTCCTGATGGAGAGCACACCAAGAGAGATTGATGCAACAAGACTTGAGAAGGGGCTTCTGGAGATGGAGGAAGTGGTCGCCATTCACGAGCTGCATATATGGGCCATTACAGTTGGAAAGGTGTTGTTAGCTTGCCATGTCAAAATCACACCAGAAGCAAATGCAGATGCAGTACTCGATAATGTAATTGCCTACATCAAAAGAGAGTATAACATCAGTCATGTCACTATACAAATAGAACGTTAAGAGGGACTTTCAGGAGAAATGAAGATTGTTGATCAGTGGTTAACTGCATATTAGAACAGGGGCTGTTATTGTTTCACAAACGTTATCTCTTCCCACCGATTAAGGTTTAAATTTGTATCGTCATCATCACTTATATATCAAGCTCATTGATATTTCTCTTTATTCACTTGATATCATGCTACTTGCCACTTTAGTTTCAATTATAATGCATTACCTTTTTGGTGGTATAAACTATAGTCATGCGAAGAAAGGAAATGGGCAATCGGTAGCGTGGCATCAACGCAACTAGGCTCAACTCACTCTAACATGCACTCGCGGTCTACCACCAATTTGTTTTTTGGGGGTCAGATAGGCATATGCGATGCGGTTCATCTGCTATCCTATTCAGGTACCACCTACTGCATATGTTTTTTCATCACATCATATGATACTTGGATATTGGGTAGTGTACGTCGTCATCTAACTAAGACATGGATAATAAGCTTCCCGTGAACAACAACATTGCATGAATACTATTATTTGATGGTTAGCATGCACAAAATGATAATGAAACAATAGTAGATGGTAGAAAAGATTCACTTGTAAGGTATAGGCTGGTTTGGGATGTCACTGTTGCTATAGTTTTGCCATGTCTAATCTATTGTGCACGCTTCTGCTTTTGTGGCTACGTATATGAAATGAAAGGATAAGATTCCGAGACTTCATGTGATAAGTTTCTGCAGATTTTTATTAGTATTGGATATGATTAAATTTCTGTTTGTCCTATATCTATCTGGTTTTTGTGTGAGAACTCAGCACAACTAGGCCGAGACATGGACAGTAGCTCATTCTCAGGGGTATTCGATTGAGCTGTTCGATTTAAATAAACCGCGCCTTATACGACAGTGGTGAAATGAAACTTAGTTGATAGCAAAGGCCAAGAAATGAAAATCTGGGTGGAATCTGGAATGGCCCTTTGCAAGGTTGGCTTTGTTTTGTTAGGAGTGTGAGTTTGAGGATTGGACACAAGTATTGTTCACTTCCTTGATAACAAGGCAACTGCCAGACAAGAAACACGGCGCGTGATAACATGACAACACGCTCATTGGGGCAAGTGGTGTAAAGCGTTTGATCTTTTCAGGTTCGAGCCTTTTTCAAGGACAAGCGCATATAAAAGTCATTAACAGTTTGATTTGCAATTGTGTACTATGTTTAGCTCATTAATGTGATGGAGAATATCCAAAACTTGAAATGATTAGAGAAAGGACCTTGAGTTTCATCTCAAATAGAAACACAAACATAAAATGGAGTACCCCTTTTGTGGTTCTCCATTAAGACAAAGCTTGTGTCCCAAACAGACAGACAACACATTTAATGCAAAAACATGCCCACAGCTTGGGATAGGACCCAACCCAAGTTTTTTTTTTTTATCAATTATTGATAATAAAAACAAGTACAGTGCTGACACACACCAGTATCATGGGACTCATTTTATCTTTGAACAAGAACATGTAAATGTCATTGTGATTTGTGAACTTTGGTTTTAAGTTTTAACTAGTCTCATCAGACATTTGTGAATGTACCCTCTGTATGTGCACCACAAATACAAATTTGGTTTTAGAATTGGCCCTTCTTCTCTAGTTTAATCAAAAACTCCAAAATTACAACTTGCATATGAATTTGTATTTATTATAATCATCTCCAAATACATTATGTAGATTTGAGTCTGACATTCTATATCTTACCCACTAACATGCATATGTTACCACAATTTGTATTCCAAGATAAACTTGTTAATGGTGGCCACAAAAGAGAGTTGAAGAAGACAAGAACTTGAGTTATTGGTGAGAGTGAGAACACTCTACTTAAAATCTCAATTTTAAACCATTCTCTACTCTTTAAGTCAAAACAATTCTCTGCAAAACTCAATGAAAGTTGAACTCGCAAATTCTTACCAAAAGATGTATGTATTGACTATTGAATATCTCATAGAAGATGAATAAACTTTTTTACATATGATTGAGTATGATTTTTTTTTTTTTTTTTGTATTTTCCTATTTCATTACTCTTACTATCCATGAGCTATTAAATTAATTAAATATAGGCTTACAAAGTAATTTGACTTTAATCTTAACGTAGTGAAAACACTATACACAAACATAAACTAAAATTAGAATATGGATAAGTGTTCATCAGCATAAATTCACATAAATTTGGTATGTATCAGAGACCTAACCATCTATATAAAAAATAATCAAGCTGAAAAATAACCAAACTATGTCAATTTGGTTTTTAAATGTGTGGAGCTAGATCCGGCCAAAACTACTCGGTTTTGTTTGATTAATCCAAAAATTCGACCGGATCAATTGATAGCTAGCTGGTAGAAATGAAGATTGGGGAGGGATGAATATGAGGTGAGAATTGGGGGATTAAAGATAAACTATAGAAGTAGAAATGAGGCATAGATAGGAGAGTGACACAATCTCTGTGTGTGTGTGTGTGTTAGTCCCCACAAGGGCCTGTACCCGCTGCTGGACAAAACTGCCTCTGCCACGCCAATAATGCTTGGGACCTCGCAAACCATACAACCCTATCTCTCTTCTCTCTTCTCTCTTCTCTCTTCTCTTTCTCTCTTCTCTGCTGCTACCAACTCCTCTCTCTCTATTTCTTTTCTGCTATCTTCGCATTCACAACTCTTCATTTTTCTTTCTTACCACTCACCAGTAACCACCATTGTTTTATTTGACCCCCATTTCCTTACCTCTGCTCTGGTCTACACTCTCTGTTTGGTCTTGCTGCATTTAATGTATTATTCTATTTAAGACTACCATCCCAAGAAAGAGCCTCCATCAGTAGCAGCAACACCAACCAACTATTACACACATACACTGTGAGTGTGAGAGAAAGAGAGAGAGAGAGAGAGAGAGAGAGCTTTTGTAGTATATATGTTGTAAAAATGGGGTCTCCTTCTCCTTACTTACATTTATTGCCCTCAGATTGTGTTGTTGGTGGTATCACCATGGAATGTTGGTGAAATTAGGAGTGAGTGAGACAGAGAATTTAAGGTGGCATTGTTGAGTGTGGAGATCAAAGAAGAAGGACCAATACTTAATTCTACATATATATATTTAATTATATTCTCACCTCTAGTGCTGTCTAGTGTTATGGAGAGGCTTCTTCAAGGACCCATCATCAATTCCTGTGTATGTATTGCATTTATTTTCTTTTCTCTTCACTTTTCTCATTTTGGTACCCAACCCCTCTCTTCCTCTTTTCTTCAAACCCATTTTATCTAGGAATCAAGACATGGACTTCACATTTATTTTATTTGCTCTCAAACCCCAACCCCAACCCCAACCCCATGCCTTTGCTATTGCATTCAATGCAATGTGTTTGTAATTTTTCTGTAAATGCCACCACCTGCAACTCCTGTTTCTTCCTCTTCAGCATTCCATTCTCATTATTCCTCCAACCAAGATACAACTATTTTCCTTTCTCTGCTTCATTCCAAAGTTTCTACAGAAACCCATATCTAATCGTTTTTCTTCTTGCAGCTTTATGGGGAGCATTTGGACGTGGACTGTTTTGGAGGTGCAGGATTTGTGAACAACCAGCTTAGCAACCCAGAGAGCTTCAAATTTGAGGAGGAGGACGAAGAAGAGCCAAACTACTCTTCAAGCAACATGCCGTTTCTTCAGATGCTCCTCCACAGCGTGGAATCGGAATCTCCACCGTTTTTCCCTTTCACAGAGCCCAACTTCCAGACGTTGCTGAGACTCCAGCACCTCAAGAAGCAGCCATGCCCGTGGGACTTCAATGTCGTCTGAGAAGAAATGGAGAGCGCAACACAGATTCAGGCCCTGGAGCTGGAGAGCTGCGTCACGCATGACGTGATGGAGGAGTTGCACTCGCCTGTGAAGTCGGAGAGCAATAAGGAGGCTCAAAATCAGCAGACTCAGATCTCAAAACCTTTCGCTCCGGCGAGCCGAGAGAGAAAAAAGCGGAAGAGGCAGAGACCGACGAAGAACAAGGAGGAGGTGGAGAGCCAGCGCATGACCCATATCGCGGTGGAACGCAACCGCCGCCGGCAGATGAACAACCATCTCAACGCCCTCCGGTCCCTCATGCCCTCCTCCTACATTCAAAGGGTACGTACTCATTACTCAATTCCCCAACCACATTTCTACAGAAACAAAATCTCCATTTCCAAGCTCATTAACTAATTAATTAATTCCGACTCAGGGTGATCAAGCGTCCATTATAGGCGGTGCGATTGATTTCGTGAAGGAACTGGAGCAGGTGCTGAATTCCCTGGATGCCGAGAAGAGAATGAGGAGCGGCGCCGGCGGAGACGAGGCGGCGGCGAGAGCGGAGAGCAAGTCGGAGGCGGCGGATATAGAGGTGACGGTGGTGCAGAAGCACGTGAACCTGAAAGTAGAGTGTAGGAGCGGGCGGCGGCGAAACGGACAGCTGGTGAGAGCCATTGTTGGACTGGAGCAAGAGCTGAAGCTCACTGTGTTGCACCTCAACATCACCTCCTCCCCCTCCAACCACACTGTGCTCTACTCCTTCAACCTCCAGGTAGGTAGCTAGGTTTGGTATATTCTTTTTCTTTCTTTTCACATTTTGACTTGCTCCCCAAGCCAAGCACAAATAATTTAGTAATTAATTAGTAATATTGCAGATAGAGGAAGATTGTGAGCTGGAATCAGTGGAGGACATAGCAGCTGCAGTGCAACAAATATTCAATGGAAATAAAGAATAGCTTCTTTCTTTCATGGAAGTCATCATTTTGTAAATGGTTATGGTAATGGAGAAGAGTGAGCTCCTCCTCCTCCTCCACCTCCTTGTGTTTGTTTCCATAATGTATTGTTTTTGGTAGAGCAGAGAGAGAGAGATGTGGAGGTTGCAGATGATGTTAATTCACTGTTTAATTAGTATATAATTCCAGAACTATTATTGGTATTGTACAATAATTGGATTTAAAAATTGTGAATTTGGTAGGATATGGGGATGGGAGGTCCACAGTTGAGAAAGTAAAAATCTGATGTGAGCATCATTACAATACAATGGTGAGGGAAGAGAAGAAACAGAACAGATTGGTAGTGTGTTTAAAATTGACTTTGGGTTAGGGATTTGTCCTACGACGCATCCCATCCCATACATAGTTACTTTTCTCTCTCTTTTTGTTTTTGTGCATATCATTCGATTACACTCAAACATCAACTTTCTTCTTTTGTCATTAGGATCCATCCAATCCATTCAACCAATTTTCATCATCACATCCAAATTATTTTTCACTAATCCCATTTACTAGTTGTAATTTTTCCTATTAAAGACCTTTTTGGAAGAAGTAGCTCTTTTTCTTTGGATACACAATCTAGAAGCATTCCCGAACAAAACCCAATAAAGAAAAAACACGTATTTGAATTTTGACTATAAAGTCCGTCCTAAAAATGGCTTATCTTGAAATAAGTTTAAGGAGCTCTCCTCTCAAACTTTTTTTATAACATCTAACCATTAGTTATAAGATCATGAACAGTAGAAGAACCAATTTTTATATTAGATTAATTGACACTAAATTTTAGACAAAATTATTGTCATCACAAACAGCACAAAACTCACATTAAAGGGTTTATATACTCCAATTTTCTCAACAACAAAAAACGATAACCTCAATGCATTTTGATCAGTGGCATTCGAGCCAACACTATTCGTTAAGTTAAGATAACTAATAAAATATTCTGGTTCATATGACTCTCACGAAACAAGCTCCTTTTCAAGGATGAATTTGAACCGACCCAAGGGACTTTTCTCAGAATCAGAAGCTCCACTTTTGCTTGCATCTCCAGCCAACAAGCATCACCTCTCAGTCCTCGGGATTTCAATATTTGGTGCTCGAACCCTGCTCAAACTTTCATGTAATGGATGTTTTACTTTCTCTTTTGTTCCCTAAGCACTCTCTGGCTCATGTTTCCATTCCATTGTAACATTCTCATGTACTCTATACGTTTTTAGCCTCCGGCAAATAAAAAAGTATCGCTCGCCTATCAAAAAAAAAATATATATATATGAATGCGGAAAATGAAAAGGAAACATGAATATGGCTTCAAACACTATTTATAGATTATGACCAATATTTAACTTTTGAAACTTAGTTCTAACCACAAACTGTGCTCTTTGCCCCTGAATAGATCTCACATGTGACTGTGCCTATTTGTTTCTACAATGAAGTCTTCTATCGTTTGTACTTTTATTATAGATCTAGAATTGTATCTCATGTCGAACTTGCTGAGAGCTATACTCTATATGTTTATTCGATTAAACGCATTTTATTTTTGGATAGTCCTTTGCAAATGTTTATTTGTAAGAGTTTCTATTATGTAGTCCAATTTTTATATTTTATATTTTTTCGTAAGCGTCTTTCAACACACTACTCATAAAGTATAGTGATCTTTTTCCATTAAAATGCTTGTTGACCAAGATGGAGCCGATCATATCTTTTTCCATTAAAGTATAGTGATCTTTTTCCATTAAAATGAGAATGTTTCTCCCTCTCTTGGATGGTGAGTGAGGAAGGTGTGGATAAGTACATCTCTTTTATCAATTGAAACTTCTAAGTTTTTTTAACTCTCTAAAAATAGATGGACAATTGTCAGTCGACTAGGAATTGTGAGTCTTTAATATTCAAATTGGTGAAATTATTTTAGGGTTTCTATAAGTTATCCGACATGTGGTGTAAATCTTTCAACATGATTGATACTAAAAATGTTGGACCAACTGGTTTTGGGGTGTTGGATTCCCTTTGAGGAATTAGGCTCAAGTAAACAAAGAAGACTATATATTTCGTTGTGAATTTCAATTTTCATGTTAAATGTCGTTAATTTTCCAAAATAAATATTAACTCAAATTGGTCGGTAATTTCGTGTTATTGACCTAAAGTTGACGTACCAATTATGATAAAAAATACTCCGACAAAGATTGGTCATTGATTAAAAATACAACCATTAAAATCATAATATAGACAAGAAAAAGAGTTTGACGATGTTGTTGATAAAGAAAGGCTTTAACTCCACCATAGTTATTGAACTATATCATTTATTTCGTAGAGGTCACTGAACTTTGATTTGTTCCGGAGCAGTCCTTGTATTATACATTTTGTTCCGCATGGATCACTGTCATTAATTTTTTAATGGAATCCGTTAACTATGCTGACGTGACAGATTT
>JAYMTG010000778.1:0-10759 GCA_036897565.1 Pelargonium exstipulatum
TTGCGCAGGTAACACACCATTAAGCATATCTCCCAAATGGTGGAGCACCTCCGTCGTGAGAATAAGATCTCAACACAAACACAATTCTAATAAAATGATGAGAATTGAATCTTCGTTGTCCATTGGTATAACGAAAAACACACACAGATTACGATGAACTAACGAAGAACACGAAGAACGATTGGTAGTGTTTTTGAGTTCTTGTGAATGTCTTTTGAGTAGTAATATGATCGAACACAATAATGTGGGCTTGGCTATCCTTTATAAACCTCAAGCTTACATGTTACATGTCGACCTCTTATCGGCCTTTGGCAAGGTAGGACCCGCGGGTTCTCTGGTCCACTTGCTATTAGATCTGCAAACCAGTAGGGCAGGCAGTGCTCTCTAGTATGTTGTCTACTGAATCTGCACACCAATAGGGGTATTCGACATTCTCAATCTCTCTCTCTACCAACTGAACCTACTTGTCAACTGAGCTCTCGCTATATTTGACTTCTGGCTATGTGGGAGGTGAATTTCATCTTTGATCAATGAGGAATGCACTGGCTAGGGAGGAGGGCTAGAGTGAGACACGCATGACCTCTCTAAGGTTGACTATCGGGTCTAGATGTTTCTCCTATGTCATACCTTCCTTGATTTAGGCTTCTTTGGATTGGGTAGCCTTGCTCCGGACTACCAACCTTGGGCTACCCAGCTCTAGGCATACCATATCTAGAGACCCCTAGAGATATCTCCTCTGAATAGTCACCTCTGTATAGTCGCCTTCGAATATGCATCGCCGAATAGACACCTTCGGACATGCACCTTTGGAGACCCCACCTCTGAGTTTCCTTATTATAACTTTCCTTATTTTGTCATGAAACTCTAATCACATTAGGACTTTCCAAGTTGAAGTTTTCATATTGCACCAAGGGTCTTCCAATTCAAACTACCCAATTTAGGTTGTTCTCGGATGGGCTTAGGGATTGGTATGTGTATGCAGATGATGGAAGGTGGTGCGGACGTACGCGATCAAACACATATGGATGCGTACATATGCTATTGAACGCGTATGGATGCGGGGAGATGCAGATATATGCAAACAGAGTAGTTACATGCTTCTAGTAGGGATGTTGAGGGGTGTCTTCGGTAGGAATGTACGTGTTCCGTAGGAGTTGACTCTTCTAGTAGTAGCTGAATCCTCTAGTAGGAACTGAATCCTTCAGTAGGAGAAGACCAGACCAGTAGGAGTAGACTTGTCCAGCCTTGAAAGGAAGCACTACTTATCAGTCCAGCCTTAGGCCCTTCGCAACAGGATGACTATTGGGCCTCGCGACATTGATGGGTGAAAACGGAGAGAGGGAGAAGGGTACATAGATGGATGATCTTCCGGGATGGGCCCTTGTGGATGATTACTCTATGCGGCTCAAACATTTTGGGTCCTGACATCTTCCCATGTATTACTATTGACTAGTCATGTCACGTGTGACTTGTTCATTGGTCGGGAGTTTATCGATTTTTTATGCCAAACCAATAGAGATTAAGGATTCTAAGTTAGATTATTTTTGGCTTAGATTAAGCCATTAATGAGTTAATAACACTGCTCAACAATGACTCTCCAAGCTCAAAGACCAATGTCCTTGAAGTTTTGGGCCATGTACTTGGAATGGCATCAGATGAGGATCTTGTTCTGAAAGGATCTGCAGCTAATAAAGGGTTGAGATCTGTGGTCAAGGCTCTCAAATCATCAACTGAAGAAACACAACAATATGCAGCTTCCGTCTTAGCTGATCTGTTCACCTCGAGAGCGGATATTTGTGAAAGTCTTGCTACAGAAGATGTTATAGATCGTTGCATTAAGCTTCTTTCCAACAATACTCAAATTCGAGCAAAACAATCAATGCAGGCCTTGGGTGATCTCTACCGATCAACCAGGGAAAAGGATCCCAAGAAAAAGGCTGCCAAAAATACTCATATTGCAGAAGGGGACTTGAAGCACTTGATTAAACTTGTAAGAACCTCTTCTATTGATGATGCTGAAACCGCAGTTACTGCGCTGGCAAATCATCTCTCTGATCCCCAGATCGCAGAAGAAGCCTTGGAAGAAGATGTTGTGTCGGCTTTAACAAGAGTACTGGGGGAAGGCTCTTTAGAGGGTAAGAAGAATGCATCGCGCGCCCTTTATCAAGTGCTAAAGCAATTCCCTGCGGGCAGTGTTCTTAGAGGAGATGCTCAGTGTCGCTTTGCTGTTCTGGCACTTCTTGATTCCTTAAATGATTTCAATATGGACGGGACTGATGCTATGGGTACTTTAAAGGTAGTTGCCCTATTGGCTAAGACGAAGCAAGGTGCGGACTTCACTTACACTCCTTTGTCTGCTCTTGATGAAGTTCCTACAAGCATAGAGCCCCTTATGCGCTGCCTTACTGAGGGGCCTGCTTCGTTGCAAGATAAGGCAATAGAAGTTTTGTCTAGGCTTTGCGGGGATCATCCAGGTATGCTGGGCGATTTGTTGATGGCACGCTCTGGATCTATTAGTTTAATTGCTAATAGAATAATGAACACATCCAGTTTGGAAGTAAAAGTGGGAGGTGCTGCATTACTAATATGTGCTGTGAAGGGACACAAACAAAAGGCAATGGATGCGTTAGAAGCATCGGGGTATGTAAGGCCACTTGTGTTTTCTTTAGTGGATATGACAAAGCCAAAGTCTAATTGTTCCTCATTAAGAATTGAACTTGGATCTCGTAAAGGTTTCATGGGTAGGAGAGCATTCCAGAAAGGGAATGAATTGGATGCTTCCAATCCAACTATTCTGTTGGGGGGTCATGTCGCCTTGTGGTTACTTTCAATAGTTTCTTCCTTTCGCGAAAAGAATAAAATCATAGTTAAGGAAGCTGGTGGGATTGAGACTCTGTGTGACAAGCTTGCATCTCGCACTTCCAATCCGCAGGTATGCTCTACTGTCTACTTTAAGAAAGACACACACATACACATAGAGGCCTCACATTTTCACATTTTCACATTTCAATAGAAAATTTTATCTTCCAATGATAGGTTGACTCTAAGGATACAGAAGGCATATGGATCAGCTCTATGCTCCTAGCTATATTGTTTCAAGATAGCAAAGTTGTGGCGTCTCCTTCAACAGCGCGCATCATACCTTCACTTTCTCATTTGCTGACATCTGATGAAGTGATTGAAAAATTCTTTGCGGCCCAAGCATTGGCCAGTCTTGTTACTAATGGAAGTAAGGGAATTACTGCTGCTATTTCAAATTCAGAAGCTGTTGCTGGGTTAATTTCGCTGATTGGTTGTACAGAATTAGATGCAACGAACCTTGTGGCTTTATCTGAAGAATTTCGTCTGGTTCGAAACCCTGACAAAGTTATTCTGGAAAACCTTTTTGAAATTGAAGATGTAAGAGTTGGCTCCATTGCACAACATTCTATACCTCTCCTAGTAGATCTCTTAAGGCCAACACCAGGAAGGCTAGCTGCCCCTCCCTTCGCCGTCGAACTCTTGACTCGTATAGCAGATGCAAGTGACAAAAACAAACTGGCTATGGCTGAATCTGGAGTTTTGGATGCGTTAACTAAGTACCTATCTCTGAGCCCTCATGAAGTATCTGAGGCTTCGATATCTGAGTTAATGAACATATTATTCAGCAGTTCTGATCTAATTCGTAAAGCATCAGTAAGTACCTTGAGCCAACTTATAGCTGTTCTACATATGGGGACAAGAAAGGCTAGATTAAGTTCTGTGAAGGCTCTCAACAAGCTTTTTGATGCTGAGAAATTCCGAGATGCCGAAGCAGCCAGGCAGGCTGTTCAACCGTTGGTTGACATGCTTGATACAGCACTGGAGAGTGACCAAGAGCTTGCTCTAAGTACCTTGATCAAGTTAACTTCAGGAGATTATTCAAAATCTGTGTACTTGATTGATTTGGAAGGGGATCTACTCGGGAGTTTGTATAGAATAATGTCTTCTGCTGAGTCCTTTGATTTGAGGATAAATGCTGCACAACTTTGCTATGTGTTATTTGCTAATCCAAAAGGAAGAGCAAATCCTATGTCCTCTGAATTCATAGAGCCTCTTATAGCATTGATGCAGTCTGATTCTACCACAGCAGCAGAACACGGGGTTTGTGCTTTTGAAAGATTGTTGGATGACGATCAACAGGCCGAGCAAGCTGCATCCCTAGATGTTGTAGATCTTCTGGTTGGCTTGGTTTCGGGGACAAACCACCGGCTTACTGAGGCCAGCATCTATGCTCTTATAAAGCTGGGGAAAGATAGGTCCGCACGAAAGTTGGATATGGTCAAAGCGGGTGTCATTGATAATTGTATTGAGATACTCCCTGTTGCTCCCAGTTCATTATGTTCCTCTATAGCTGAACTTTTTCGCATTTTAACAAATAGTAGTTCGATTGCTCGAAGTTCGACAGCTGCAAGGATCGTAGAACCTCTATTCACAGTTCTCCTTCGTCCCGATTTTAGTTTGTGGGGACAGCACAGTGCCTTGCAAGCACTTTTAAATGTCCTAGAAAAGCCACAAAGTCTTGAAACTTTAGAAATGAGTCCCAGCCAAATCATGGAGCCTCTTTTACCATTTCTAGAATCCCCTTCTCAAGCCATCCAGCAGCTCGCATCTGAATTATTATCAAATCTTCTTGAGCAGGAACACTTTCAGCAAGATATTATGTCTACAAATGCAGTTGTTCCTCTTGTCAAGCTTGCAGGAATCGGAATTTTGAACTTGCAGCAAACCGCTATTCTAGCATTAGAAAAAATCTCCTCTAGCTGGCCAAAAGAGGTTGCTGATGCCGGCGGCATTAATGAAGTTTCAAAGGTTATTATCCAAGATGATCCTTTACCATCTGATGAACTGTGGGAATCAGCGGCTGTGGTCCTCTCCAATATTCTATGCTCCGATTCTGAATACTACTTTCAAGTTCCTTTGGATGTTCTTGTGGGGTTACTGAACTCAACTTTGGAGAGCATCATTACATTGGCTCTTAATGCCTTAATTATTGTTGAAAGAAATGATGCTTCAAGTGCCGAGTACATGACTGAAGCTGGTGCCGTGGATGCGTTGTTAGACCTAATAAGATCTCACCAATGTGAAGAAGAATCTGCAAGATTGCTTGAAGCACTTCTAAACAATATAAGAGTGCGAGAGATGAGAGTTTCGAGGTATGCTATTGCACCGTTAGCACAGTATCTTTTAGATCCACAAACCGTGTCAGAGTCGTGCAAGCTTCTTGCTGCTCTCTCTCTTGGAAACCTATCTCAGCAGGAAGGACTTGCTAAATCCAGTGATTCTGTCTCTGCTTGCCGAGCGTTGATAAGCTTGCTCGAAGATCAGCCAACAGAAGAAATGAAAATAGTGGCAACTTGTGCACTGCAAAACTTCGTAATTCATAGTAGGGCAAACAGGCGAGCTGTTGCAGAAGCGGGTGGCATATATGTAATTCAGGATCTACTACTGTCTTCCAACTCAGAACTTGCTGGCCAGGCAGCACTGCTCATCAAATATCTATTTTGCAATTACACGCTACAAGAATTTGTCTCAAACGAGCTCGTTAAATGCTTGATAGGCAAGTTAAAGTACTTAATCTGCCTTTATATATATGACATTTTGCATTTCAATTTCATGTGTCTTTGGAGTTATAACTCGTAAGCATTCACTAGCTTCTGTGATTGCTGTCTTTTTATTCTTGGTACCAACTTATTTATGTTATATGTTGCATAAACCTATAGTATTAGATTTTTGTTTCTAAGCCCTTCTTATTTTCTTTCTTGATTTAGTTTTTGTTCTGCAAATAGTATCACTAAGCTAGATTTGCTTTTGAAGCTTGAATTTCATATTTTAGCCATTTGATGAAACTCTTACGTGCCCATATTTATGTGTATAGCGTACAATTAGTTAGTTCACTCTTCTATCTCTTATTAAGAACCTAATTAAAATCTGTTTTGAACTGTGGAAAGGTATACATTAAGACTACGATTAATGTGAAGAAGCTAAGTCGTTGGGATTAATTTGGAAGATAAAAAGTACAGGCTATATACTTTGTTTGAGAAACTTGTCAATTGGTTTCTTGTAGTTTTAGAAGATAGCAACTTTGACAAAACACGAGGTAGATAAGAAAAGATAGTTTGTTCTGTTCTTTTTGAATCGCTGTGGTGAAACCTCGCGTTTGTTTTTTGGTTGTGCAGCTGCACTAGAGAGGCAATTGCAAGCTGAATCAACTGTGAATGAAGAGATCTTGAGATCCTTACATGTGATACTGTCCAACTTCCCTAAGCTTCACGTTTCAGAAGCAGTTACTTTGTGCATTCCTCATTTAATAGAAGCTCTTAAGTCGGGTAGTGATGCTGCTCAAGAATCTGTATTGGACATTCTATGGGTGTTGAAGCAATCTTGGTTATCCATGCCAGTCGACATTTCAAAGTCTCAAGCAGCAGCTGCGGCTGAAGCTGTTCCGGTCCTACAAATGCTAGTGAAAGCCGGCCCAAGTTTCCGCGACAGAGCGGACAATTTGTTGCACTGCTTACCAGGGTGTTTGATGGTCAGAATTATACGGGGGAACAACCTAAAGCAATCGGGAGGAAGTACAAATGCTTTTTGTCAGTTGCAGATAGGTAGCAATGGTACTCCGAAACAAACCAAGGTAACAACACAACACTTTCACTTTTACTTGAAGATTGTCGGTGTACCCCTCGTCTTAAAAATATGAAGTCCGTTTGCCACTTGATATACAAGTTTAGCCCTCCACCTATTAGTTTAAACTTTTGGGTTGAGGTCAAGTTTAACATGGTATCAGGTTACTGTCCACCCAACATAGTCCCGAAATGTGAAAGGGGAGATTGTTGGGTTTACCCTTTAAGCTAGCTTATAACACAACTAACACGGTATCAAGTTTGGTGTTCTTGCCTCTCAAATTTTTTTAGCAATGCTCATGTAATTTCATTCGTCTTCGCCCTTCTGCTGATTGGTTTTCGGCTCACGTTTCTCTTCTCTTGTTTATCTTTCTCAGGTTTATGTACTAGTTCCTATCAATGACATCTTTTTCAGTCGTAGCTATGACGACCAATGAGTTGATGCATATTGTCAACAATTGATGAATATATGTTTGTGCAGTTATGCCTGCGATGTATTTTTTTTTATAGTTATTTTGGATAATTCTGCCTATTTGATTCCTTCGCTATAATTGGAAAGTGAAGTTCTTAAGTGTGTTATTTTCTTTTTTGTCAATTAGGTTATAACCTTGGATATGGGTCTTCTTGTGGCTGGGACCCAATACCGTGGAGAATTCGAAGAAAGACTTAAGAAGCTGATGGAGGAAATCAAACAAAGTGATGAGATTATTCTTTTTATTGATGAAGTGCACACCTTAATTGGAGCTGGAGCAGCAGAAGGAGCTATTGATGCTGCAAATATCTTGAAACCAGCTCTTGCAAGAGGTGAACTACAGGTATAATTTTGTCCTTTCACATGCATGTTATGTGTATTATCTTTGTTGTTTGAGGTTCTATCACTAGGCTGTGTAGTTCTCAATGTAAATTTAGTTTAGGATGATATGTGTGATTTTCTGGTTTATGCTGTGATTCAACTATGTCTTTTTTCAGTAAGTCACATCTTAGGTAGAGTTAGTTCCATATAATTGCCAAACCTTAGGGGTTAACAGGCTGTATTCAAATGGTTCAAATCTTCAAGAAATCTCTATTCTTAAGCAGGACTTGCCTTGTTTGTTGGAATGCGACTCTTCTTTCCTTCAAGTATGATCGAGAACCTATACAATATCTCTAAACCATATTACTCTATTAAAACTATGTGGTCCATGTTTATGTTCTAGTTTAAATGGGACATGCCTTGTTTATGATTGGGATTTCTTATCACCACGTTTCATCAATTTTTACATCTGATTCCTTGTACTAATTAACCTTGACATCTTGTTGCTACATGTTTATGTTATAGTTTAGGAGGCAGATCGTTCTATCTTAACTCATTGTATATTGTGCAGTGCATTGGAGCTACAACATTAGATGAATACCGGAAACACATTGAGAAGGATCCTGCCTTAGAAAGAAGATTCCAGCCTGTTAAAGTTCCTGAACCAACTGTTGATGAAACCATACAGATTTTGAAGGGGCTGCGAGAGAGATATGAGATTCATCACAAGCTTCGTTACACTGATGAGGCTCTGGTGGCTGCTGCTCAGCTTTCATACCAGTACATCAGGTATCTTATCCATGAATCAATTCATTTTAAAGTTCCATTTTCTTGTTTTCTTGTGCGTTGTCATCGAAATTAGATGCTTTTAAGAGAGAAGTTACTCTACACTATAAGTATCTTTTAGTTATATTGTTATTTCTTTTCTTCCTGATGTCTGCAATATTAATTACTTGAAAAATGCAAATGAACTTTATTTATATTTGGTTCCTCTTCAACTATGAGAATAGAACAATTCTTTACTTGTGACATTGTTCAAGTTAAAGTAGCGTTAGTTTAGAATTAGATAGTTAAATAATCAGGAATTCAACATTATATGTTATGATCAATTTGCCAAGTAGGGTATGTATATGCTAGATTTATGTAGTAATTTATGTGACTATCAATCTCATGATAGTAACAATATCAGGGGAATGTACTGACATTTTGGTGTACTAAAACTAGAATTATTTGTATCCATAATGTTTGTCAAAGATGCATTCTGATGGTGGCTATTATAATCTCTTTTTAGAGTGTTGCTTTATAATTGTTTTTGTTAATACCTGCTATTTCTTTCTCCAGGAATTTTCACCCTTTACTCTTCTGATTTTTAGTTCTTAATATGTGGCCTTGATATATATTTCTTTGCACATGTAGTGATCGCTTTCTGCCAGACAAAGCCATTGACTTGATTGATGAAGCGGGTTCTCGAGTTCGTCTTCAGCATGCACAGGTATTTAAGTTACTCTAAGTTTGTGTTGTTTACTCTTACCCATAAATTGTATTAATTAGGCCTCTATTTGTTGTAGCTCCCTGAGGAAGCAAGAGAGCTTGAGAAGGAACTCAGGCAACTAACGAAAGAGAAAAATGAAGCTGTCCGAAGCCAGGACTTCGAAAAGGTTTAGTTTCTGTTTTTCGTTTTTTTTGTTGTTGTTATATATACACGAAGTGAACCAATTATTCTAGAACCATTTTAAAGTTTACTTGATAGGTTGTGAATATGGTGGGTAGTGGGTACCTTGAAATTTGTAAAGCTTTAGTAAATTGCTATGTATATATGTGAAGTATAAAAGTACTGCATTAAATTACTGTAAGTTTGTTAGACTACCCATACTTTAGACTTCGGTTTAGTACATTTGTTTTCTGCTTTGTTTCATAGGATATTTTTTCTTGTAAATTTTTGACTATTTCTTTAGTTACCTACCATTTTGTTTGATTAATTAATTCATTTTTTAATAGGCTGGAGAGTTACGTGATAGAGAAATGGAACTTAAGGCACAAATCTCAGCTCTGATAGACAAAGGCAAAGAGATAAGTAAGGCGGAGACAGAGGCAGGGGATGATGCAGGTCCTTTTGTGACTGAAGCTGACATTCAACATATTGTTTCTTCTTGGACTGGCATTCCTGTCGAGAAAGTGTCGACTGATGAGTCTGACCGCCTATTGAAGATGGAGGAGACCCTCCACAAGCGAGTCATTGGTCAAGATGAAGCTGTGAAGGCCATCAGCCGTGCCATTCGTCGTGCTCGTGTCGGACTCAAGAACCCTAATCGACCTATTGCTAGCTTCATCTTTTCAGGTCCTACTGGTGTAGGGAAGTCAGAACTTGCCAAAGCTCTGGCGACCTACTACTTTGGCTCTGAAGAGGCTATGATCAGGCTTGATATGAGTGAGTTCATGGAAAGACACACTGTGTCCAAGCTCATTGGTTCTCCTCCTGGTTATGTTGGTTACACTGAGGGTGGTCAGCTGACGGAGGCTGTTAGACGTCGTCCTTACACTGTGGTTCTCTTCGATGAGATTGAAAAGGCTCATCCGGATGTTTTCAACATGATGCTTCAGATTCTGGAGGATGGAAGATTGACAGACAGTAAAGGCAGAACAGTGGACTTCAAGAACACACTGTTGATAATGACATCAAATATTGGAAGTAAAGTAATTCAGAAGGGAACCCGGCGGATGGGATTTGATCTTGATTACGAAGAGGACAACGAGGAGGATACTAGTTATACTAGAATTAAGAACCTGGTGACCGAGGAACTCAAGCGATACTTCAGGCCGGAGTTCTTGAATAGATTGGATGAGATGATTGTGTTTAGGCAGCTTACAAAACAGGAGGTTAAGGAGATAGCAGATTTAATGTTGAAGGAGGTGTCAGACAGGCTGAAGAAAAAAGAAATAGAGCTACAAGTGACAGAGAGGTTTACAGATAGAGTGGTTGAGGAAGGATATAATCCGAGCTACGGGGCAAGGCCTTTGAGAAGGGCGATAATGAGGCTTTTGGAGGACAGCATGGCAGAGAAGATGCTTGCAAGGGAGATCAAAGAAGGTGATTCTGTTATAGTAGATGTTGACGGAGATGGAAATGTGACCGTGCTGAACGGTAGCAGTGGTGCTCCACAGTCTCTATCGGAGCCTGTTCCAGTGTAATCAGGGCTCCGGCGCAATATGTTGTTTGTACTGTTTTCTTGTTTATACTCTGCCCTGCTGTTCCTTTTTCAAATTGCAAGATTATAGTAATTCTTGTTATTGTTGGGAATGAGAAGTAGGCTTTGGCATGGCGGCC
>JAYMTG010000779.1:0-10748 GCA_036897565.1 Pelargonium exstipulatum
ATTTTGTTTGGTTTTAACATTTAAAAAAAATTTAAATAATGGATTTTTTCAAAGTTCAGTTTGAAAGAAGAACACAAGAGACTCAAGTCAAGCTAGGACAAAAGCCTGTTTTGAAGTTTTGCTTTCTTTGCTTTCCAATCCTACACATATAAAGTTGTGAGATTTCATTAGAAAAACATCGACCCCTATTTTTTGATTTTCCTTCAGTCTATAAAAATTAATAATTCAAAATTTTCATTTTCATTTCCAAAAAAAGCCACCCCCAAAGTTTGCAAACAATTTAAAAAAAATAAAATTAGAGTGTAGCTAGTTTTAAGGAATTGAAAAGGTAGTATAATAAGAGTTTGAGAAGTTGCAAAAAATGTATGTATACTAGAATTTTTTGTTGTTGGGAACATATCAAGGTATTGCTAAATTAGAAGGTTATGTTTGTATGATCATATATTATCTGGATGATCCTTATCGAATTTATCTTTAAATATAATTTGAATATGAGGAAATATTAAAACAGATTTTTAAGAGGTTTGTATCTGAGAGAAGTTAATTATCCTCCCTTGAGTTAATTGAGTACACAAAACTTGAAACATCCTAAATATCACATCCCTTGTGTGCTGTGTTGTTCCAATGTACCACAAAAGGAATGATGGCCTGATGGGGCTTTATTATCTAGTTTCATTATATGGTATTAACTATATATTAACTAAATTTTATGATTATATAAGATCTAATATCCAGTGATGACATAAAATTTTATATAACGTTTCATTTATAATAGTTGTTTTTCCTAAAGGCAATAGTTTGTTGAACTGATTCAACGGATTCTGACAGGTATGCAAAGATGCCAGATGGGGAAGATGCTATGAGAGTTTCAGTGAAGACACTGACATTGTTAGAAAGATGACTTCCATTATTACAGGCCTGCAGGGACAGCCACCCCACGGGCACCCAAAAGGCTACCCGTTTGTAGCTGGAAGGTAGAGAGATGTCGTCCTCAAATATCGTTAATTTCCCAATTGTTTTTGGCCACTCATGTCTCATTGTCGTCGAATTTGATAAATCTAAGAAGTTCATATTTATAATTATTATAAGCTCTGTATATTTGTTTTTGGTAGTCTTTTAAACTTACAAGAAGTGTTTGGCTGAAGATTTGCCTTCTTTTACTTCTTGTGTGATGTATCTTAAGTTGTGTTGCTTCCCCCTCAGTATTTCCTGATTCTTGGATGACCTCAATATCATATGCATTCTTATTTATCTACTTATTTGATTCCAGAAACAATGTTATTGCATGTGCCAAGCATTTTGTTGGAGATGGGGGTACTGATAGAGGTATAAATGAGGGGGATACCTTAACGTCGTATGATGATTTGGAGAGCACCCATTTGGCACCTTATCTGGACTGTATTTCTCAGGGAGTGTCAACTGTCATGGCATCCTACTCTAGTTGGAATGGCAGCAAGCTGCACTCTGATCGTTTTCTTCTTACAGACATACTAAAAGATCAGCTGGGTTTTAAGGTAAACATGTAACTGTATTCTTTTCTCCATACATCCTGAAGCACTTTTTTTCAAACTACACTACTATAGCTTGGCATTCAATTGAAACCATTTCTTTCGTTCAGCTATAATCTTGAACATCTGTGTCTGCACTCTGCATGTGTGTTCGTGCATCTAGTGGTGGGAAAGAGGTTATTTATGTCAAAACCATTCAGCTACTGAATTCAAACTCGTTAATACTTAGTTTGTTGATTTTCAGAAAGGCAATCTTTGCTTGTACTAGATGAATCTCAAGGCAACCTTTTGTTGCAGGGTTTTTTGATTTCTGACTGGGAAGGACTTGACCGGCTCTGCGAACCTCGTGGATCAGATTATCGTTACTGCATATCTACTGCTGTTAATGCAGGAATTGATATGGTAGAATCCGAACTCTATTTCCCTTGAAAACATTGAAATTACTCGTGCTTTAAGGGTATGTATCACTGACTGGGATGTTTTGCAGGTTATGGTGCCTTACAGATTTGAACAATTTCTGGAGCATTTGACATCTCTTGTGGAATCAGGTGAAGTAACAATGGCCAGGATTGATGATGCTGTTGAGCGGATACTGAGAGTGAAGTTTGTTGCCGGACTTTTTGAGTATCCGTTGGCTGATAGATCTTTGCTAGATACAGTTGGTTGCAAGGTAATCTTTAGAGCTCAGCTCGTAGTATCAGTCATATTTGCATGCTATAGATGCTTTGTCTTTACAGAATGCTGTGTCTTTACCCTTGGTTGCTTTCTTTTTCTCTCTCTGCAGCTGCATAGAGAACTAGCACGTGAAGCAGTTCGGAAGTCCTTGGTTTTGTTAAAGAATGGAAAGGATCTCGAAAAACCTTTTCTTCCATTAGACAGAAATGTTAAAAGAATACTTGTTTGTGGATCACATGCTGATGATCTTGGATATCAATGTGGAGGGTGGACAGGTACTTGGCATGGAGGCAGTGGCAGATTTACAATCGGTAAGCAGTAATATACTAATATTAACATAG
The DNA here is from genome assembly GCA_036897565.1 of Pelargonium exstipulatum. NCBI lineage: Eukaryota > Viridiplantae > Streptophyta > Magnoliopsida > Geraniales > Geraniaceae > Pelargonium > Pelargonium exstipulatum. The sequence continues at coordinate 2,525 of JAYMTG010000779.1, forward strand.
ATCAACTGACAACTAGGAATAGGTTACTTAACTAAATGTTTGTTCTCAGATTAAAGATTGTGTTACGCACATTCAGCAGTACAAATATGTTTCATAATTGTTGCCAGCATATTAACCACTTTAATCTCCAGCCCTCCTTCGATAAATTTTTCCTTACGATAAACACGAGAGGCGATCAGGTATATACATGTATTCGTCTAGTATATGCTGCGTAGGTACATGTTACTGGAGGCTTGGCTTGATTTATATCTTTAGTATCTGTCCACATTTATGTCAGCTGTTAATCAGCATGTTGTAAGATATCTTTTCTTTTGTTCATGATGCCATAGTATAATATCTTTCAATTTGATTAGAGTACATTTATGTTTCATGCTGTGACTTCACAAATGTTTCTCTATTTAGCTAGTTTGGGGGGTTGGCTGCATGATTTATCCTGCCCCTGCCATTACCTTTTATCTAGGATTTGTTCATTCATATAGAGGCTTGGCATATGATGTTATTTGCATATTTACTTCTATTATAACACACCCAGTCAAACTCTGCATTCACATGAATAAGTACAATGCAAAATATATATATATATGGGTACATAATATGTGGTTTATGCTAAATGTGATACATATTGCTATGCGTTCCACATTTCATTAATGCACAGGTCACTGTTATCCATTTTGTTAAAACATTTCAGTTTCTGGTTTTTATATCTTATCTTTCTCAGTTCTCACTGGTTAAAAGGTAATAAAACAAACAAGCCTTGCTCTGTTTATTTTATTTCTGTTCTGTAAAATTTAGTTTGAACAACCATAATTTGATTTTTCATAGGAAATCTACTGCAGTACGAAAAATGTGAAAATAATGTTGCACATTACTATTCTTTAGTACAAGCGGTTTGGATGCTAAAGGTCATTAAACTTACAGAATTATTTACATTTTAGGTACAACCATTCTTGATGCTATCAAAGAAGCAGTGGGGGACAAAACCGAAGTGGTTTTTGAGCAAAATCCTTCCCCAGAGACATTATCAAGTCAAGAGTTCTCTTTTGCCATTGTGGCTGTTGGTGAAGAACCATATGCTGAATCGCTTGGTGATAATTCTGAGCTTGTAATTCCTTTTAATGGAGCTGATGTGATAAGCTCAGTCGCTGACAAGATTCCTACATTAGCTATTATGATATCTGGGAGGCCTTTACTAATAGAACCTTCACTCTTGGAAAAGATAGAGGCTTTCGTTGCTGCTTGGTTGCCTGGAAGTGAAGGAAGGGGAATCACAGATGTTCTCTTTGGAGATTACGAGTTCACAGGCCGATTACCAGTGACATGGTTCAGAGGAGTCGAGCAACTGCCACTAAATGCTAAAGACAATTCATATGACCCTCTATTTCCCATTGGTTTTGGGCTGACAAACAAGCAAGAGAAACTTTCATCACACTAATCATGCTAACCAATGATGGCTTTAGGTCCCAATCAGTGCCTTGTCCTTGAATTAATATCTACTCATAATTGTGACGGCAATGCAATGGGGCCTATTTCTGCTTTTCTACTTGAATAAGATTGATCAGTTTGGCTACTATTAGCTGTTTATGCGTGTTGTCGAAGATGGATGTAATGGTATGCATAGGTAAGAGCCTACAGGACAAGGATTATAGTATCAACTATCAAAACCTCAACCATTTCCTCTTGTCTCAACCAATTTATGTGTTATTATTGATTATGGTATGTCCCTTCTGTTCTTCCATTTTCTGTATGTCCCAGCAAGCCTCAAATGTATCAAACTCTGATTTGCTTTAACATGAAATCTCTTACGCGCGTGGTATATATTTATATATATAATGCATCTTTACTTTTCTTCATCTACTGTACTCTTTTCTCTGATATGTAGCAAGAGCCCCCACAAGAGATTATTCTCAGATCTCCGCGGGCCAGTGAAGCAGCCTGATTCGCAAGACTTGTATTTTATCTTCGCGGACAGCCCCTCCTGCAGGTCTTCTCTTTTCTTCACTCTATTTTATTGATATTGCTGCTATACATGAACTCTAGAGCTTCACTAAACTTGTGTATACATATATGCTGATAGTTTTATTCTCTAGAGAGGCATATTAGAATAGAAGCATCAGAATATTTGTTCAAAAATGAGGAGGAATCTAGGTAACCAACCGAAAGTTTTGTTGCAGTTGGGATAACATGTATGTGATTGTGAATAGTTAAGGTGTTGATCATCCGAATAAAGTGGCCATGGCAAGGTGCTTTGTCATGCAACTTGCACAAAGGCTTCATCTTTTGGAAAAGATGGTTAGTTCTGTCATGTACTGTGTGGCATAGCTAAATGGCAATTTGCCAATGACCCTATTTAGATCATCATCTTGCTTTGAACTGAGAAGCCTTTGCTTAATGGGTCTGCAAGTGGGATAGGTGGGTACAAGGTCCTTATGGTAGTTGCTATGGCTACAGCAAATTAAAGAGAAAAATATGCTATCAAAAAAGAAGAAAAAAGAGAGAAATTGCAGAACCAACAAAAGAAGGGGAAAAAAAAAGGTATTGCAGATTGAAACAGCACACCTAGAATTCATATTTTGTTTATTCCACTTGTCATTTTGTATTTGTGGTGCCTTTTGATATGGATCTTGATCAAAACTGTTACATTTCATAGTTTGGCCTTATGGGTTCAAACAAATTTGCTGCATGTGTATTTTTCTTTCATGTTCATGCTCATGATGTTGCTAGAAAGTGTTTCTAGTGGGTAAATAGTAAGAAAGAGAGAAGGAAATATGAAAGGTGAATGTTTCATTTTGTCCCTTGAATTCTATTCATTTTGTTTCAAATTGGTAAGTTTTGTTTGTGTACCAATTTAGTTCTCAAACGAGCTATATCGTTTCATTTGATCTAACAACTATGTAAATTTGTGTTATTTGTAATTGTATTGTTAAAATAAGATGAAGTGACGGTTAATTTGACTTTTTCAACCGAGACTGACTTCGGATGAAAGTGTTTATATGTGTATTGAGCTTAAATTGAGTCATTAGCAAATCATCATGGTTACTTTTGTCTTATTAGATGATAAAATGATTAGTTCAACACATCACTTAATTAGGAGGAAGATTCTTGTTCTGTGGAAGAAGAAAATATATTTAGTATATAAGGTCAATGGAATTTCTCCACCAAAAGAGAATCTCCAATCCCATTTACATTTATAATTAATAATTCTAGATTAGCAAAAGGTGAAGAAACCTTTTTCTACTTAATGAAAAGCTAGCTTGTGAGCTTGTCTCCATGAATGGGATCATCACAAATCTGAGCCTCAGATTTGGTTCAGTAAAAAATTCAAAAAATTCTGAGATTGGTTGGTTCCGTACAGTTTAGAATCATAAAAACAGTCTCATTCAGTATTAGGTAAGGGCATAGTTCGTATTAATATTTGGGCTAAAATAATTAGTATTTTATCAAATAAATTAGTTCAAATTCGATTCGATTATTCAACAGGTGGAATTATACGATTCGTTTATGACCGAGCTAGAACGACCAACACATTAAATAATTTGGTTCAAAATGATATGGGTCAATCCGGTATATTTGACCTGTTAAATTCATATGGGTCAATTTTCATACCGTGTTCAAAATTTTACATTTTTACTCTTAACTGTCAATAAATGAAATGAGTTACACTGATCAAATCCAAACACGGCCCAATTATTAATTGGCTTGAGTTTCTCAATCTGAACTCGAACTTGACACAAACTCGGCATAAACCCTGATTAAGTTGAATCCAGAACTACTTAAATTTGTGTCATATCACGGGTTTTGACCCAAATTATCAACCTAGTATTAGGTAACAGCCATGACATGCTGTCATTGATGATGATCAAATCCAGGAGAGAGAAATTAAGCTTTAGGCTAATTCAAAAGAACAAAAATAATTAGTGATTGATTTAACAGATTAATCTGATCTGAATCTCACTTTACACTAACCAACATTCTTCAAAATTTAATTTATTAATTAAACCCCATAAGAAAGATCTTCCTCTTTGTGAGAGGATCTCCAAAGAGAGATCTCCAAAATGAACCAAAGATTACCAAAGAGGAAGAAAAAGGGAGTTTCAAGCATATGATTCTTCACTGAGTGGAATGTAGAGTCAGCTTCAACTACAAGTTTCTTTCTTTTTTAGGTCAAGTCCAGTCAAGCAACCAGTTTTGAGTTTTACTGTAGAACTCATTTCCAAATTCAGTGATTTGTGATTAGCATTCAATGACTAAAGTCACTCACTTCAACAAAATGTCAGGGTGAGAATTTCACAACGAACGGAGTCTCGCGCACTGGACTGGCTTTGACGAGTAGAACGAGAACATTTCGAATAATGGGTTTGTGTCATTTGACTAGATTTCACACGATAAAGAAACACATTATCCAGAAATATGCATACACAATAACAACACACGAATAAAAGTAAATCAAAAATAGCTTGAAGATCCTCCTGTGCATTTGCATTGCAGTTACTGCATATATACCGAATTTGACAGATAACAGATGCTTCATTGCATCAAGGAATATAAATGAATTGAGTCTTTTGCCTAAAACATGTTTAGCTTTGAACATATGATTGTAGATGCTTATCTTGTCCATGAATATCATAGACTTTATTACATTCCCCATGCAACCATGTTTACTGGTGCATCTTCCTCCTGCATCCTCCTAATCTTATCTCATAGGAACTGTCTTAAGGAATCAAAATAATGGGTCTTGTCAAGACTCAGAGAGTGTCAACTTTGGAGCTTTCTCTGCAAGCCCATTTTCTTGCTCTCAAGCATTTGGCAACAAAAACACCCCAAATCCATGCCCAACTTGTCAACAATTTGAGTTTTGAGACTCAAAGACTCAGTTTCAATCTGGAATTCTAAGTAAAATACAAGCTTGTCCCCTTCAAGTTCAAAGATGACTATGGACTAATCAAGTTCTGAATAGCATATTTACATGAAACTGTGAAAAAGAAGCACAACAAGAGCTATTACAATATTGGCATATGAGAAACCAAATGAGAACTCAAAAACACTCTTATCTCATCCGCGAGGGTAGTGCTGCGAGGATTGCATCTGAAAGGCCAAATTTTGAGATCCAATGAAGGACTCGTGAAATGATTTTTGTCCATATAAGTTCATCCCGTAAGAGGGAGACATGAACACATTTCCATGCGTTGCATTGAAAGCCATGGTTGATCCACCATTTGGCTGATTCCAACTGAAATGTGATCTGGTCGTGGCACCAGAACTGAGCTGCTGAGAAAGCACCGAAGAATGGTCAGGCGAAGAAGGTGCTTTCTTCTCCGGCAAAGGTGTTCTCGTATCTGTGAGATTCACAGTTGTTATGTCATGGATGCTGGCTCTTCTCTTGTCTTTGCCACCGGAAAGCTGCCGGATAAAGTACTTTTGGGCATGACTAGCCACCTGAGTAGGTGTCCTAGTGACCACAAAATTGCGAGAGATGTTTCTCCAATCTCCCTTCCCATACTTTTTCAGACCCATCAGAAACAACCTGTTTATTTATACAAATCATCCAAAACCCACATCAGAAAATCAGTAAATGATCAATCTTTAAACACTACAATCAAGAATCATCACAAAACAAGTGTTCTCAAAATCAACTCTACAATAGCTTAGAGCACAAAACATGTATGAACAAGGCTTACCTATGCTCTTCTTCAGTCCATGGAACTCCTTTCTTCCTGTCCTGATCAACAGGCCGGTTCGAGGAAGATCGCTTGCCTCCAATCCCGTAGGATTGCTTGAATCCATCAAACCCGTGATTGCTCACCCAATCCAATGTAAACGGAGAGGCGCTGTATCCCGGAATTGGGATCAATCCAGCTTCTATATTGCTAACATCATCTTCCAATTCCTTATACTGCTTGATCACATCCCCAACAGTTTTTCCTGGTATCATAGCCGCCACTTTGTGCCATCGATCCGGAGTGTCCTTATCGTACACAGCAAGAGCATTCTCGAACATTTTGTTCTCTGCAACGGTCCATTTCGTGCTCTTGCTCTCCTCAAGAAGCCAATTCGGGCTCGAAAGATATGATCTAGGCGACAGAATTTCCATTTCCCACTTCATCACAATCCAAATTCACCACACACACACACAAACACAGAAACTATAGCAACATAGCTACTGATTCAAAGAAATTCACAAATCTTGTACTGATCTTGAACAACAGAGAAAGGGGAAAAAACAGAGGTTGAGATATGACGACAAAAATAGCAGCGTTAAATCAAGGAGCATTTGAAAAGAATCAGAATACCTTTTTTGTGCACAAGGCAATACCCCAGAGGAATCTAGAAAAGACCCACTTTTTTTTCCCCCAAAAATCAACCTAAATCACCCAAATTGATTTACAATAAATAAAAATAAAAAATAAAAACCCTAGAAACCACCCACTAAGATATGATTATGAAGCCAGTGGAGTTTCCTGGGAAACAAACAGAAACAGACCATTTGCCCAGATGCCATTCTGAGACAAATGAACAGAAAACTTTTGTCTATAGAATATCAAAAAGAGGAAAGCTATAAGAGCTACCAAACACACCCTATCTCCACCTCCATAGCCACACACCTCTCTCTGATATGGACTTACCCAATTCAGAAAACAAAAAGAGCTGTTGTCAAATGGACATACCCAATTGAGCAAACAGGGTATTGCTCTGGATTATCTGATAAATTTCAAATTTTGAGCAGTGAAAACTTGGAGATGAACAGGAAAAAAATATCTCTTCTTTCCTCTTTTTCCGGCAAAGAAAATAGAAGAAAGAACAAAAGTACAATAGTAACTATCAAAGGAACAGGCAAAGAGAAAAACACAGGAAGCACAAAAGTGAGCTGAGCTGAGCTGAGCTACCTTCAAGAAATGAATCTTAAGTTTTGCTAAAATCTTTGCAGACAAAGAGAAAAGCAGAGATTGAAGGTGGTGGGTTGTGATTGGAGTTTTTGTGTGGATACTGCAGCTGATGAATAGTTCCCTCTATTATATTTATATGAAAATTGAGAAGACACCCTCTTTTTCCTTTTTATTTTCCTGAGTTAAATTAATCAAAAGGCCCATTTTTACTATTTTTTTTTAATATAGAGGTAAAAATTGTAATAGAGTTGTCAACTGTGTTTACCGATCATGTTTGTGTTACGTTAAATTATAATATTATATTAAATAAATTAGCATGACATCATGTAAAATTACACAACCCGAATCGACGGATGTAAATAAATGGATTGATATTATTTGATTATGCAAATTAGTTATAGCTCATTCAAAATTTACACAAACTCGATACGAACATGATTCGATAATTAAATAAATTAAGCTACTCAACTCAAATACGACACAAATGTGATTCATATGAACTCGGATATAGTTAAATTCATCTCGTGTCGCGGATCAAGGTCTCGTATGCCCAAATTGCTGGCCTTGAATTGGGAGCTCACCTGTCTGTATCTAGTCAAAGCCTTCAATGGATTGAATTCAACCATCATTGATCGTGACCGTCGGAATAGCATACTTTTTAGTTGTATTTAAGAGAAATGACACAGAATTACAGATGAGCCATTACAATCAGTCGACATCTCAAGTCTCACTCATAAACAATGTACAAAAACCATAAAATAAGAAGAAAAAAATATAGAATAATATGAACCCACATTCTAATCAAAACAAAAGAATTTAAATTGGTATTTGATTTATTAAATCTACATCTTTTAATGATCCTCTTAATCTTAGTGCTTATATTTCACCTGTGTTTATTATATGTCTTGATTTATGTCTTCATTTTTTTTTTCAAAAAAAATTTATGTCTTCATTTTAGTTTTTGTTTATTATATTTCAATAGACGGCGTATTTTTTTTACAATAAATGATCATTGGGTTACATTTGTCTTCGTATTTATTGCCAAAATTAAGTTACGAGCATGCTCGTGACTTATATTATCATTTATTAATATCGAGAAACATGAATTATACTCAAAATAATTAAAAGATCAACAATCGACACAAAAGAAATCGTTCAACACTTTATATTGTATGCTAGTTTTATAAATGATTTATGTATAATTGTTGATTCTTCACAACAACAACAACAACATAAAGTTAATGATTCATGAATGTTAATTATAAACAAGAGTAATATGGACATCAATTGACTGATATAATCTTATATCAGTCAAACCAATGAAGTGATGACACCTCATTTAA
>JAYMTG010000780.1:0-10747 GCA_036897565.1 Pelargonium exstipulatum
GAGAATCAAATTACACAAGGGTGAAGGAATGAGAATGAAAATGAGAATCGGAATGGGAATGGATATGTCTAATCCAAACACCAATGGGAATCTCATTCCCATTCCCATTCCTCATTCTCATTCACAAACCAAATTTGTTTGGATTCACAAACCAAATTTGTTAATCCAAACGTTACCTTAGGTCCTTTTGGTTCTTTATGATTTAACTAAAATTTTAATTTGATACATTGCAATAAGTTACCGATAAATTTTTTATCAATATTTGTGATTCAAAAATAAGAAATACGTCTCAAAAACCTTATAGACAAGAATAAAATAGATCCTTAGAATAGACCCGACTAATTCTCAGGTCGAATGGTTAAACCCAACATGAACAGCACATTTTCTTCGTAAACTCTACAACTCAACAAGAACTTTAAGGTCATAGGGTGAACTAGTGAAACATCCAACATAGATTCAAGAGAACAAACTATTGAGAAGCAATATTAAGTCATTTTCCGAACAAATTTGTAATCCATCAACAAATTTTTTCTTTTTTCTTTTAAGACATTGCAGACTTAGAAAACAATCAGTATCACCTGCAATGCGACCTGCATCCACGCCCACGAATTTCAAGTCAAAAACCCGAGCTCGACTAAGAAAAAAGTCCAATGTTCATTTCCACTTTGTATATATTGCAATGGATCCTACCAATAAACCAGGAATTCCATATCTTAAACTCCAAACAAGACTCGGAAATAAATATGATGAAAAAGACCGACCCATTAAAACGAACGATAACTAAAATTTCTAATTCTTTTGTACTGTTTCTTGTCTGAGAGGAGAGTAGTGAAAACCCGGGTTTTTTGAGGAGAGGTGTAATCAATCTTCAAACTCGTGCATGTGATCCAAAAGATAGTTCGCAGCTAACTCCTCATTCTTGTTGCAGGCAAAGAACACCTCCAAAACAAGTGCTCTGTCAAATCCCATAGCTTCCAGCTGGAAAAAAGAATAACAAAAATAAATAACCGTCCGTACAATAACCTAGACAGAATGTGCCAAATCATACAAAATAATGTTCACGGAAACCATGTCAAGGTGTACATCATCAATTAGAGCGGGCAATTCGGTTTTCTGGTAGGGTTGAAAATACGTGCCCGACCCAAAAGAAGTGCGGGTATGTACGGTTTTGAAGTTACATTAGAGCTGTCCATTTAAGTTTCGGGTCGGGTTGCAAGTTTCCCATGTAAAAATGAGCTGGTTTGCCCGATCCAACATGAATATTTATAAGACCTTTTTTTTAATCAGATGAGTGAGCTACACAACAGGGGTAGCTCTCCCCTACTAACCCACCACATACCGTTGGCAGGGAGGCTCAAATCCGAGACCTCAAAGGGAATTCAAAGTGTTTAAACCACTTGGGCCAACCTGCCTTGGTTATCAAGCCTATTTTATGCAATATAAACCCGCCAAAATGTGGGTAAGATTAAAGGTGTCCATGCATATGGGTCCAAACTACCATCTATAGGTTACATACATATGTGTGGGATGCTGCAGATTAATCTGACCCGACTCAAAATAAATCAGGTCTATTCTATGCAATTCGAGAACATGGGTTGTATTTCGAGCGCCTGCCGGCTTGGGTTCAAAATTGCCAGCTCTAGCAGTAATCATATATACACAGTAGTCAAATTCATAAAAGCACGGGCAAAAGAACTTACGCGTTCAATAGCTTCACGCTCCTCGGGAGTAACAGTTACAGCCTGTGGCATTTGGGCAGCGAGTTCTCCTAGCGCATTCCTAACAGATCATTGGCAATGATCACTACAACCATTCATCTGTAACTAAGAAGTAAAGGAGCAATATAACAAAAACTTACCCCTCTCCGCCTTCAACGGGATCATTAATCAAGCGAAGGAAGTCAGCTTGATGCTCTTGAATAAGTCTCATTAGATGAGGATTCTGTTTCCCCAACTCTTGAAGCATAGGCTATCAACAAGAAGAGAATGAGAACAAGAATGATACCTAAGAAAGGAAAAAAAACCATGAAATTATGGAGAGGGAAGGAAAGAACCTGCAATATTTGAGGATTGGCTTGAACCATAGCTCGCAAAGTCTGAAACTGAAATAAGAGAACAATAAAACTCAAAATATATTGTAATTATAGAGCGCATCACAAGATGTACGCGAGAGAAAGAGAGATACTTGTTGACTGTTGCGTAGAAAATCTAGATTGCCAGCACCACCAGCACCGGCTCCCATATTGGGAAGGCCCTGTTGGAAAATTATACACGTTCATAAGATCAAACGATCAAACACATGACTGATCAGCAGTTACTGAATAGTAACTAGTAAGTACCTGTGGAAATAGATTTAAAGGATTTGCATTAGGTCCACTAGACGGATCAGCAGTAGGCTGTGCAGGCTGAGGCTGCACCGGAAGGTTTGCGGCTTGTCCACTAGCAGGTGCTCGTGCCACAGGTGGAATTTCAGCTTGCTCGGGAATTCCCTGTCACATTTGCAATATAAAAACAGACAACATAACGTAAAATAAAATAAATAAAAAACAACAAGGAGAAGCAGATAAACATATATGATAAACTCTACAAAAGAATAACGGATACAAAAACTACCGAATAAGAAAGTGCGCTTACAGAATATAAATATTCAACAGCCCTCTCTGGGTTGTTGAAAGCAGCACGAAGAGCCCGAAGAACTGTATCCCTATCCCATGTCCCTCCACCCATATCAATAATTTGCTGAATTGTTCCCTCCAAGTTACTCCCAGCAACAAGATTAGATGCTGCCTGGCCATACACATCAGCCTCAGATCTGTTTTATCAAATGCAAAAAATATTTAGAAGATACATAATGTGTTGAGTTATAAGTGGTAATAAGAATATAGGAGACCGCATCAAAAGGAAAAGAAAAGAAAAAAACTAATCATCTGACAAAATAGTTATTCTCCACACAAATCAATTATAATGTGAAGTCAGGTGAGAAGAAAAATTCATACGCTGCAGTAGCTGAAGCAGGAGCAGGAGATGGAACGGGAGCAGATGCAGGCCTGCAAGGCATTGGAAGAATTAAACACAAAAAGTAATATGTGAACAAAATATGTTAATGCAAACAATTTAAACAATGAAAACTGAAATGTGTGACTCACGGTGCCGAGGTTGCTGGAGGAGCTGCTGGTGCCGGAGTTGGAGAAGGGGCACGGGCACTAGTCTGTGGGGCCTAGATAAGAAGTGAAGCTAATCAAAATTAAATATCACTGGAAAAAATGGCAGTGTAACAGAAGAAACATGGTCTGAAGTCTGAATATCCATCTTTAAGAGAATCAGAACTGATGTATTTCTCGCCAAAAACCAGTAAGATTCAGAAAATACACTATTGCAAATAATGAATGGTAAAATCTATTCAAGAGCTACAGGGTGTGGCAATGACATCAGCATGCGCACTAAAACTCAAACACTCTTGGCACAATATGATAACAATATAGAAACACAGCCACCAGCATCATGTCCATACTCTTTTCTTACCTTAGTTGTGGGAGCAGTTGATGTCGTTGAGCCCTCGCCAGAAGAGCTCTTATTCTAGCATGTTTAAGGTATAATAAAAAAATTAGTACAAAAATCAAGGGTATTTCTCTTTTGATACATTGTAAAGATAAATGAAAAAACAATACATACTATTAGGCATAACTCATTATTGAGAGAACATTTCTTTCTTTCTAATATGTCGTAAAAAGGGCTCTAATCCGATCTCAATATATATAAATGTGGAAGCAAGATTCAAAAGGGCCCTCAAGAATGTGGATTTGTAGTTACCATTACATATAGCAATCTTTCTACCTTTTAGATTTTTCACATAAATCCATACCTCTCATCACCTATATCATCATTTTTGCAACTTTTAATTCACCTTTAGATATGAAAATACTCCACACATGACACCAGAAAAAACCAATTACGAACATCAAGAGTCGAATGGGAATACTTTCTTAGCGCTGCCATGCTTCATATGCAACTCATTAGATTGATACCAAAGATTTGATATTACCTTGGATAACATGACTACTACAAAACTATTTTCAGCAACTTTGTTTTCTTCCATTGTTGTGCCATCCTTCAGGACTTTCCCTTGGTGAATTAGCATCTGGGATGCAGCTGGATAAGTGTCTGCTCCTTGAGCAGCTTCTATAGTTTTTTTCACATCAGCAACCTAAATAGAGCAGACATGAGTTTCAGCATATATAATAAGATGCATGGACAGACCAGAAAAGCCAGTAAACTTGTAAATACAAACACGTGAATGGTCATGGACATAGGAAATAAAGAGAAACTACAGATGTCTCCGAATGCAAGTACTAGGTAATAGATCATAAAGAGCATCATATATTGTAACATACCCACAGATACCAACACACTTCCTCTAATATTGTGATAGCTTAGCAAAAAAGTTCACTCTCAAATGCTCGGCTTAGACAAGATAAGAAGATCCAAGGCATTATGGTCCTACATCTGCTATGTACATTACACGAATTTACTGTAGTTAAAAGAACCTCCAAAATCAAAACACTGTCAAATTTGAAAATCAGTTGTTGAACGCAAATACATTAAGGAACATTGTAACTGAATAGCAGAATCTTCCAACAAACCAAGCAATTAATCAATGAACTAACTCTTTCCATTACAGTATAGGTTAATCAAAGAAGCAAACAACGCAATGTGATTACTTCAATCAATTGCCCGAGCACAAAACCACTTCAATCGTTAAACTCAGATACTCTATAAATTCGTATAAACTTGATCTTTACCTTCAAAAATCATCTGAATTCCACTATTTCCCAATTCAAAACAAATATAACCCTAAACTAGCTGCAATCACTAATACCCAACTGCATGCTAAACCCTAACCTAAATTCTATCTAGTGAAACAAGTGAACAAGAACATAAAATAAGTAGTAGCGCACAACAACATTCATCACTGTATTGCAGAATTTTTCAAACCTTCCAACAAATCAGGCAATACATATGACCTACACCGTCCCATTATAGTAGAGCTAAATCAACAAAGCAATCACAATGAGAACACCAATCAACCGCCAAACCACACAGCCACTTCAATCATTGAACTTAGATGCTCCATAAATTGGTCTAAATTCGATCTTTAACTTCAAAAATCAAGTGAATTCCACTATTTCCCAGTTCAAAAATAAGAACAACCCTAAACTAGCTACAATCAGCATTACACAGCTACATGATAAACCCTAATCTAAGTTCTATCCAGAGAAACAAATCAACAAACACGTAGAATCAGAAGTAGCGCGGAGCTTGATTCAACAGTTGGGAGCATCAGATACTGCCGGCAATTAATATGTGAACTAGCTCGTCTCATTATATTAGAGCTAAATTTGCAATCACAATGTGAACAACAATCAATCGCCCATTCACGAAACCACTTCAATCATTAAACTCAGATAATCAATATAATGGTCTAAATTTGATCTTAAACTTCAAAAAATCAAGTGAATTCAACCATATCCCAATTCAAACACAAGAATAAGCCTTATCTAGCCACAATCATTACTACACAGCTGCATGCTAAACACTAATCTAAATCCTATGATTCCTATCCAGAGAAACAAATCGACAAAAACATAGAATCGGTCGCATAAACCTAGCAGAGCTAAAACGATTAAATTGCACAGCAACAACAAAAACAACATCAATAACAGCAACAAAAATCAATTAAATCAGCAAAAAATTGAGGAAACGAACCGAGTCTTCTGGTTTCACTTCGATGTCGAAGTGTGTTCCTTTCAAGGTTTTAACGAAAATCTTCATCTTCTTCTTCTTAGAGTCGATTTCGATCCTCGGCCGTACGATTGCTTCTTCTCTGCGAAGAGTTCCTTTTTCTCTTCGATCTGCGACTGCTCTGTTAAATACCTATTTTATATACAATTACTACTGGTATAGTCCAATTCTCGTCGAAGGCGCGTACAGTATACGCGCCAATTTTCTTTTTCTTTTTTTTTTTCCTTTTTATAAATTGTTCCAGGTTTCATTTCTGTTCTATTTTAATCCCAATTTATTTGGTTTGCTGTCTCGGAGAGTTTTTTATTTTATGCTTGGTTATGATTCGTTTCTTATAATTGAGATTATGTTCGACTCTATAGGGTCAGAAATCTGCAATGTAGGGCTTGAGTTCGCTTAGGTCGTTACTTCTATGTTTTGGTTCTATTTGATCAATTATATCAGTGTGTTTGGATGTATTGAACTTCGAGTATAATTAATAAATTTAAGATAGAGACTATGTTTGCACTACAAAATTGAAGAATTAAATTTCCCAACACTTCCAAATTAAAGGCTTTTGTGGGAGGTTGAAGGTTCAAATCTCATTGCGTCGGGTGTGGTGGGGTTTTGGGGTAAAAGGGGAAAGCTACTATTGTTGTTTAGCTCAACTTAAAAAAAATTAAATAAATAAAATACTTCTCTACATACTACAATTAACCATCTGCTATATAATGCAGTTTTGTCCAAAGAACAATAGCTTAAATATATATTATGGGTTGTATTGCATGTACGACGTATCTATCAAATCAGGGTTTAAAATTTTTAGCACCCCTGCAATATAGAAAGAACTGCTTTCAAATCTACGAGGATTCTGCTTTTCATAATGGATTCGTACATTACTAAACAATAATCGAATAGAGTTTCTTGTTAATCCCTTATAAATGAAATTAGGAACTAGCTCGCTTGGTTATGGCTAAGCTTTGCTACTATTATAGTATAGAAAAACCTATGAACTTTAGTTTTAATTATAGGACATGGATTTATACTAAGATATACTCTCTCCAATATTTTAATTAAATGAGGTTATACTACTCTTAATACACACAATTAGCGACGAGATCTCATTGATATTAGTAAGTACAAAATTACGTTTACTAAAGAGTCCTCTTCTGTGGTTTTTGACAATGGTCTTAATAATGTAATAAAGAATACTCTATTGAAAAACCTGTACCTATTCACTATCTCAAAAATACAAGACCATAGCGTATCCGGGTTGTCTATGGAATTAGTACCTTTGCTATTTCGTAAGAACCCTTGAGTCTAGTACTTTTAAGTTTTAACTTTTAATTTCCTCTTTTTCAGTTATATGTTTTATGCTAGTTTCTTGACTAGGTTACTCATTTAATTATCCTTTTTTGTAAAGGAACCCCTACTTCATATTGTATAATAACCTAAATTATCTAGTTTCAGCGGTTCCTCGAACACCTATAGGATAAAGGGAATATAGAAATCGACAAATCTACATAACTTAAAATAAGTAAAAGGAGGGAATAGGATCTTTTTTATAACCGAAGTTAATCTTGTTGTCTAGTTCTTCTATTATTGGAAAATTATCGGATAGCTTCAGAGATAATACTGAATATTGCAGTAAGTTAATTTTTTAGTCCATGAGGTTTAACTTTCATTTTGAATATACTGAAAGGGAATCGCAGAATTCTTAGCTTCCCTTGAATAAGTCGTGTAAAAAATTTAAGAATTAAGATAAGACATATCTACTCTGAGAAATATCTTATTAGTGAAGTACCATTTTTAGCTTCCTTTAATATTTCGGTATTAGAAATTTGTAAACCAGATAGGCACACAGGTTCCATAATAAAGTCGTATGGGAAAAAACTAGTATTAATTGGATACATTATATAGATAAACCAAAAAGAGGTGCTAATATTATTCAGGACTCGAGCTGTGTAATTCAGTATAAGGTGCCTCCTTATCCTACTGTGTCTAAAAAGAATTCTCTTGATTTCAATTTTTTTTAATACTACTGATAGGGAGTATGAAGATTTATGTGTGGTTTGAAGGTATTACTTATTAAAATACAACATTTTAAGGTATAACATAATAACTAGAGTTTAGTAATTACCATATCTAAGAGTTTTGCTTAGATCTGAAATAGTACTAACCAAAGGTTGAAATGTGAACTTATCTATCTTCATAAACTCTCGGTTTTCTCTGAAAAAGATGCATAAAACTAGTACTTTATTTGGAAGTATTTTAGCAAATCTTCTGCTTCTTTAGCTTTTTAACACCTATGATAGTCATATTCAATGAACCCTCTTGTTTGGTACAATCGTGTTTTTTACAATCACGCCATCAAAATGTGAAGGAGTGGTTGTAGAATGGTATAGAGCTTATTAAATGTCTTTCAAAGCGATATAGAATGAGTTATTTTCCAAAGCGACATAGAATGAGTTTTTCTTCACTCAAAACAATGTCTTTTTGAGTCAACCAAATAAAAAATACTGATCGGCATAACTTTAATTTCCTAATGTGACCTGCTAACATAACATTTGTGATGATTTGCCAATAAACCCCCGATATTCGAGGGTACTAGGAGGTAGTTAACTTTTTAAAAATTAACATGATCAGTCCCAAGAACCTTATTTATAACTAAACAAACTAATTAAGACATTGAACCATCAGAATTGATATATCAAACAAATCTTAAATCCTACATACATTTTGTTAAAGAAAAAAATAAAAGCAGTAGTAAAAGATGATAAAAATTTACCTCGGGTCGACGTTAAGAACCTCAACATGATCTCCCTTGATAATGTCCTTGAGAGGAATGAGGGCTGGAACATGAACAAATGCTTGAGTTTTGCATCTAACCCCAATCCCAACCATCTTAATTTGCCTATCTCCCTGTCCTTTCTTGTGGTAATAGATCAGTGAACTGCTGTGATCATGATATAACAGTATTGAACCTCCGTCCATATACTTTACTGTGTGGAACATTCCTCTAAAAGGCCACCTATAGCTTTCGCCTCTAGTATCGATCTTGAGCAATTTAGTCCACGACTTTTCTACCCCATAATCCTTCATCTCCCATATCCTAATGGTTCTCCATTGAGACGAATCGCATACGCTCAGATTACCTCGCAACCTTCCCATGCTCACTAGCTTTAGTTCACCATAACTCAATCCGAACAACCCATAGTGATTGTGACACGGAGGGGACAGAAATGGCTTGAATCGCTCCCTCTCCAAGTCAAACGAAAGTATAAAACTCGAATTCTGAGACGAAAATATAGAACTCGGATGTATCCAATGAAGACATCCATGTAGATATGTAGGGAACCTCAAATCATAACTCAACAAGTAAGGAGTTGCTTCAATGTTTCGCCATGATCCTGTCCCGACAGTGTGTATCTCAACCTGTTTTTTATGCATTCTCAACACCTTGTATTGATTACTGGTTGGACTGAATCCAAACCCCGATACAATCAAATCCTTAGAACTTTCTACCTTTTCTGCTTCGGGAAGTTTTATGTACTCCCCAGTGATTGGATTGCACACAATAACAGGATCATTGTTGGGGGACTTCGCACAAACAAAGCAAGCCCTCGCAGGAATTCACAAGGCCGAATTCGTGATCTTTGGGCTTATTCATCGTGAGGTAACCCTTCTTCTCGGAAGCTACATTAGGATTCACACCTCCTTCATTGTTGAGCAACGAGTCAGCATTGCGCAATGGTAGCTGAAATTTGGTGCCAAGCTCTATCTTGACATGAGATTGGCAGTAAGATAAGTGATCGGGATCTAAATTCCTGGTTTTGAAGCAATCCCCGAGATCAAAAGCTTCTTGCTTAAGCTCAACCATGTAAAGGGTCCGGGAGACCCGTTTAGGATCATTGGTCCGAAGCATGAGATGAAATTGTGCATTTATGGAATGAAGTGTAACAAGACGAGGATTTGAGAATCGCTCACACCAAAATTTGCAAGTACAACTGCAAGCAAGAATGCCCTTCACAGGAATTTTAAGAAAAATACTGACAAAGACATCCCAAGGAAGATCAATCAATGCACGACCCGCAAGAAATGGATTCATCTCTACTTCTCTTGCGGCTTCATGGGGCTTTGAATGTACTGAAACTCTGCTCCTTTTCATTGTTGTTTCTTGAACCCAAAAAATGAGGAAAAATAATCATCATTTGAAAATCAAAATCATATGCCAAATCACAATATCAAGAAATGAGAAATTAGAGTATGTATGTGATGAATATTTGAATAAGTATAGCAGTTGCAAAATTGAGTATCATGAAATTGAGATTAAACCCAAATCATGTTAATTGGAGGAATCAATCTTGGAAGAGTAAAATCAAATTGTGGAACCAATATTATGAATATATAAACATTGCATGCTGAGATCTCTAAAAAAACAAGAATGAAAAAAGGATTATTGAGTGCAATAGCAGAAAAGGAAAGGAGAGAAAAAAAAAATACCTTTTTGTTTTCGTTGTTCGACTGAAAGATTATCCCATTGTTCATCAAAAATAAAAAAAAAAAAGATTATCCCATTATTTAATTGAGAAATCTAGATACCAAAACTGCCACATGGCACTCTCTCATTTTTTACAATTTCATTTATTTTTGTTAAACAATTTTGGTTATCTAATTTACAATTTTTGGTTTTGAACAGTTTCTTCTCTCCCACTAAAAACAGTTTCTTTTTGGTTATTGTTTTCTCTTTCAATGATCAAAAATAAATTCAAAACAATTTCTTTTCTGTTACAGTTTCTTTTTGTTTTCTATATCCCAGAAAGTACATCTCCTCTGTTATTTATTTTCGGGTTTTTAAGTCTTTTGGCCTATTTGGTCAATCAATTTGGAAAAATAGCATATACTATGATCAATTAAGAGATATGGCCCCCTTAATATTTTATTATTGTTTTATAAGCTCCTTAGCGCCA
>JAYMTG010000781.1:0-10735 GCA_036897565.1 Pelargonium exstipulatum
TTTGGGACAAAAATGAAAATGAAACAAGACACTCATTTTAGGACGGAGGGAGTATAAAACTAGATTGCTGTGTGGTAAAAATTTATACATGGTAGCTTGAATAGATACTATTAGGGGTGGTATACTTGTGATGGATTGTACATAAAGGAGGATTATTTCTACCTTTCCTTCAAGATCATCAGTTGTTAACTGGCCAAGGGCTTCTGCTTGGGACTCCATTGCCATAACTTTCATGAAATAGATAAAATCAGAGTTAAACTTTAGAACATAATATTCAGTTTGATTATGGCTAGTCGCAAGTAATAGACATCAGAAGATTCAGAACTCCATAGAAAAAACCATCCAATGACCGCAAATAAAAGAATCAGAGCTCAGTTTTTCTCCACTGCATCCAATTTGGTTTACAGTCAACAACTAATGTTGGGGAAACAACACCGTATCTAAAGTAACATAATAAAAGTAAATTTAGGGCAAGACACCAGCACGCCAGAATTACCATCACTGGTATGTGAGTATGTTAAGCTAAATAGCTAGGTATTCTGAAATGCCTTTTTTTCTTCTAACTTATTAAACAATATATCTATACATAGAATAGTATTAATAGAAGAGTCAAGCCCAGAAAGCATAAGTAGAAGTGTAGAACAGAATGCATTTGACAATATCTGGGAAGCATAATTGATAAAAAGGGTCATCCAGAATGAGCAGTGAAATAACAGAATTCTGAAGGGCGAAAATGGAAAAAGGCAGGCCACATGGTATTATGATTAGATCAGCAAAATCATGTGTAGATCAAGTTGATTCCCAAAATACAAGTGCCTCACCTTTCTCTTCCATCTTCTCAAAAGCCGAAAGAGAACTACTTGTATTGACATTTCCTAGCAACTCACTCACTTTGGTAGAAGTCCTGAAAGTACATCGAAGAGACCATTATCAACAGCATGAACAAGGACAGACATGAAAAGAGTATAAAAATAGGTGATAAAAAATGGTGGTGGAGACAAACTTTGCAGACTGAGCCCGTGCTTTCAAGGTATCTTTTTTTGACCTCGCTTCTTGTATCTTGCTTTCCAAGAGCTGCAGAAACCAGATTCATGAAATGCCATTGTAACAAACTTGGTATTATACATATACATTATACTGCCACAACTGAAAGTCAGAGATGATGAACCAAAACTGCATTTACAACCAGGATATGGCCAATTGGATACTGTAGCCTCTAGATGCCAAACAAAGTGAAAACTCTCACCAGATTCTTCATAAATCCACATATATCAGTAGCATTACTTCGTCATATGTCCTCTCATAATGCAAATTTAAATGTCACCACATGCCAAGATAATATAGATGCATGCCATCATACCTTAGTATTAGAGACGAGATTATCAACAACATTCTTCTGTTGATCAAGTTGAGCTTTCAATTGACTAGCATTGTCCTGAAAAGGAAGAAAAAATAAATAGTTTTTCAATGGATCCTTATTTTTATCTTTAGAAACAAGCATTTATCTAATGTGGGTTCCAAGGAATCACTGCATAGCTCTCTTTCTTCAGTTTTAGCCTCTGTCAAGGAACCAACTTCAACTCACAGCTAATTCTGCAATTTAGTTTTACATGGTCTAGATGTAAACCATATCATACACTATGAAAACATTAGACTTCAGATCCTTAACTGCAGGTCCACATAAAAATGAGAAATTTCACCTAAAATTTTTCTTATTGTGTCTTTTCAAGGCTGTCTCGGCTGGTCATGATGAGATAGGTGAATTATCATGCGAACATAATGCACATCAAACTCATACTTAGAGTCAGATATAAACATGGTTAGTGGTTATTTATATACTTTAGTAAAAAGAGCCGCAGTAGTCATCTTCTATTGTAGGCCTAATTTTTGGGTGATCTATTATATTGAGAAAATAAACTAGAAAAATAAAAGTTGTCCATTTTTCGTAAAATCTGTTTGTAGGGGGGAGAAACTTGAGTTTTCATTTACTTCCTTGTTTTTTATGTAGTTAATGATGTAAGTTAATAATAAATTTAATTCTATGTTTGTTAGCACAATGGATAAAGCATCGATATGGGAAATTGTAGGCAATTTTGACAAAGTCGGCCATAGTCTTTCTATGAGCTAAATTATAAGAAAATAAAAAAAATAAAAAAACTATAAAAATATATTTGTAAAACACTCCCAGTATTAACTTACAGCATAAGATTTCCTCCTCTTGAGAGCTTCACGTGCAAGATCTTCTTGTCCTTTCCCAAGAGCCAATTGTGCCTTACGGTACCTATAATAAAAAATAAAAATAAGTGTAGAGATAAAACTTTTATACACCACCATACTTTAAAAATAACAACATTTATATAATTAAATTACCATTCTTCAGAAGCTGTTTGTGCGGCTGTGTACTTATTTTCCAAACGCTTTTGAGACGCCAATACCTTCAGAAAATATAAAAGTTGTATGCCTTTTAGATGAACATAATATAGTGAATGGAAAATTCAAAATTTCTTAGATCCTCTACCTCCAATGTTTTATACAACAAAAAAATAGAGCTACGAGGAAATGAACGAGAACAGCAGAGATAGGGAAGAAAACAAAAGTTAAGAAGCTGTGGCACTGTGAGCCTTACTTGTGCTGTCGCCTGACGCATCTTTATCAAGTCATCATTCATTTCAAGGACAGCTTGCTCTAAAATCTTCTCTGGATCCTCAAAAGAACTTATGACTGCATTTGCGTAAGACTGCAATGAGAGAGCTAAATCATGTTATTTGTGAATGATAGGAAAAGTATAAATCACCAGCCACGATGGTTAAATCAGAAACAACACAGCAATATTGTTAAGAGTACATATGAACAAGAAATGAAACCTCACCTTAACAACTCTAGCAAACCTATCAAAAAGATTCATACGAACATCAAGTCCAGCTTGCCTAATACCTTGACATTGGTTGGAAGTAGCAACTCTTAAATGTGAAACTTTTAGAGTATCCACTGAGTAAAATAAATAAACCCCAAGAGGAGATATCAGTTCACTGAAGTAAGAAGAATCAAATTGCATGTAAGTGAAAGGGAAGCATCATCACTATTACATAGTATACATGCAAGTCTTAGTCAGGATCTCGATGCCAACAGTACATTATATAACATTATCAAAGGGGGGCAGTCAAGCAACCAGTCAAACATAATAAAATTTAAGATGTCAAATGCTAACATAATAGAACTCGCAGTGTTGCAAAACCTGATATCATTGAACATCATATTAGCAAGATAAACTGCTTCTTTCACACCTTAACCCAGGTTTACTTAGTTACAAATTGGGGCCTCTTTGGTTTCTGTTACACAAGAAATAGAATATTAAAGTTTTTCTCCACCAATTAACAAACTGAACCTTGAACCGACATCCAGGTAAACAAAAACAAAAAAAAAAAAAAAAAAAAAAAAAAAAAAAAAAACAGACTGACAACTGCGAATCAAATTTAACCAATTCCTCGCTCATAGGCAACACTATCAAACTGACAAACCAAAATGCAAAATATATTACGGTTGCCAGTACATTTGATGGATAAACAACATTGCGCAATAAGCAGGTGCAGTTCTTCTGAGACTGCATCTATCTTCTCACCTCACAAATGGAAAAAATACAAACTCAAATGTTTGAGTAGCCTATTAAGTTTGAGAACTGCTTGGCTGATAAGTTGACATTTGAGAATTAATTCCATCACCTTCATAAATGATTAATTCCCAGGAAAATATACAGCTTTGATCAATTATCCTTTGTTTGACCAACTGTGTAATCTCAATGAAAGTCATCTAAACAAAAAGGACCCAATCACTAACACTTTTCACAACATTTGTTCGCAACTTACATGCATGTTTTAGCACTAAATTGAACTATCAATTACACTTTAACTTTCAGCTCAACCATATTATTATCAACTATTACATCCTACGTCAAACCTCACATTTTCATAATGTAGGGAATAATTGAGTTGGGGATTTGGGAAGAAAGGTTCATCATTAGCTTTATCTTGATTTTTCTACATTGCTCAGATGAAGAGACCTAAGTTAATACCTGCCCTCTTACAAATTGAATGCCCATAGACTATAGCGGATCTTCACACGTCAATTTACACATTAGTGGTGTTCATTCATGTCTCTTCCATACAGAAACTCATCATCTAATAAAAGAACCAATAAAGGAATGAACAATAAACTTGATCCAATTACTTCATTTTCAGGCCAAAACAAATCCAATCAAGGCTTCCTTCCTTACAAATTATCTTGCAGCGCCATTACTATAAATGATGAAAACAGTAAGCAACAAAGAGGGATATTACTAGTTAACAGTTCATGATAGAAATTTGGCACTACAATTAGTGAATCTAAAATTACGAACACTCAAGATACAGAACAGATCATTGAAACACTTCAAAGAAAGAAACACAACAAAATCAATAAACCTCATGCATTCAGGGAATCAAGAAACAAAAGCATCAAAAACACAGATGTCTACACTGTCAATTCAGTGACCTTAGTTGAACCAGGTTAGCTAACAGTAATCAAAACACAGAAATGGAACTCGGGAGAGAGTGGGGCACATACATCCACGGTTCAAGAACGTCGTGGTGAGAGACTTGTTGAGCACACAGAGAGTGTTGGCGCTTGAAGGTGAAGCTTGCTGTAATGGAGCAGCTGGAGATAGATGCAAGGCGAACCCTGTAAAAACCGGTGAATTTGTAGCCATTGTTGTGGAAAATATTGAGCTCGGAGATGGTATTGTTCGATCGAGAGGTTTTGGTTTTGGAGATGAGAGGATATGGGGAAATCACTTTCCACACAGTTCTGATTTTGGAGGTTGTAATTGGTTCGATATATTTCAAAGCCGGAACTGAACCGGTTTGGTTCAGGACACGTGTCCATGGCTTAGTTGTAGGGCAATTGACTGTTATAGAGAGGTCAACGGTTTAACCCTTTTCATGTTCTTATTTATAATACATTCGCTTGTTAACACATTTTATATATATTTTTTGTCTAAACCATGATATTCCCGAGCGGGCCCACAAATTCGCGGTTGACACTTTTAAGACGTTCTACTACACCTAAATAATTCTCATTTGAGTCGGGTAGGATCACAAGGGCGACAAAGCTCTCCCTACTAAGTTTTAACGCAACTGCATTCCCTGATATTCAAACTCGAGAAGTCAGGTTAAGCTGGAACAACTCCTACCAAACAACATATATTATCGTTACCATTCGTTGTGCTCTTGTTACTAAGAATGTTGTATACTTATTATACATGAAAAATTCATCATTTAGCAATGAGGACAAAGAAGCAGCAGTTTCATTAACAGGCCATTGCAATTATACTCTATTTATAGTCTACAACTACCTCCTTTCAAAACAATGTCAAGTCACCTACTCTCTCTTGTTCCCAGATACAACAAAAACAAGAAGCCATAAAAAGGAATGCATGATACAAAAATTCAATTACAAGTTAGGATTCGCCCTCCTACCAAAATCAAATTTCAAAGTGTTATGTAAATGTTCTTTTGTAAGGGCACAGACCGACTGACGTGAGAAATCGACTCACCTCATCTCCATTTATCATTTAACTCTTTCCTCTCCGACAAAATCCAAGTCGCAAAGATAGCTGCAATAAGTGCTACTATTGTCATGAGAAGTAGAGCGTAGCTGAAGTCCTCTGTCAGAGAGTCGTACGTCTTTGAGGGCGCAATCCGTGTGAAGAAGAGATCTGTGCCATATGCAAACACAAGGCTTGTCGACTCCAGCTTAGCGGGTATAGTTACTATGCCTCGCAATCCTTCCACTTTATGGGCATGGGTCACATAAAACTGCACATTAACAAATTTTCTATCACCACCAAGAATACCACAATTAACTTCTCCGTAGGGATGAGTAACATTAGAGCTGGCAATTTAGGACACATGTGACCCAACACGAACTCAGTATGATTTAAACGTGTTTGGGATAAACTCATTTATAATCGTGATATGTCCGTGTTGGAGGACCAACAAATTTTAAAATTTGTCCTGTGATCGTGTCGGACCTTTAATAAACGCAAGACACGTTAACACTTTTTAATTTGGAAATAGTAATTCAACACTTCCAAATTATTGTCTAGATTAATCATCTCCTCATTCCCTCTCACATCCTTGCACCCAACGTCCAAATTTATTGAGCTTAAAGTAAGAGTAGAATGAATTAGAGAATGAGGGCAGCCTCAACTGCAACTCACTAGTAATCCCATCTTTCATACGAGGAAAAGTCAACACAAACATTACACTCAAACACGATTATTAAACGCGTCGTGATTGTGCTTGACCATATAGCACATACTTAGCTCAAACACATGTCAACACAAATTGTCAGCTTTAAGTCATTAAGCAAGTATATACTGAATCAGATACTACTCACTCAAGAGAACTAAAAACATGCCTCTAAAATGCTCATACCAACAATCTTAATAAAAATAAGCTCAGATACAGAGGCAACAAACCTGAGGTATGATTGGTAATACATCTGTAAGCGGGATAATTCCTTCTTCCTTCTCAGCTTGTGTGGGATTGACTGATCGGCGAGGATCTAGGAAGCGCTTATCTAGTGCCAAAACCTGTAAATAGTTCATTCCAACTCAGCGTAAACAATTAGAAAATCTTGCCATTAGAAACAACTTTTTTTTTGTGTGTTGAGGGATTAAAACCCACATGGTAGAACTAAACGTTAAGTGGTAAAAAGGAAAACAGACAGAACGAAAAGAAAAAAATTGTTTGGATTTGTTTTAAAAAAAATTACCAACCTGATCACCGATTGTACCGATGAGAAGTTGCTTCGAAGTTATTCCCTTTGCTGTTGATGTCACTGCTATTGATTTCACAGAATGGGTGAAAAAATAAGATTGTGATTTAGTGATGACCTCTGGTCGAGAATACAAAGACACTGGTGACGTTAGATTGTGCTTTCCAAGTATGAGCTTCCAAACATCTTTGTTCTCCTGTTGATTGATTACATAGTTTCAAAAAATAACAAATTAATTTGGAACAAGGACACGAAAGAACTTGTATTGAATATTCGAGTTCATATACATACTGCGCGAGACTGATCGTAAACCTCAATGACTGACATCTCATATCTGTGTGCTCTAAGATTGAAGTAGTGATACACAACCCAGTTCTCACTTAAAACCTACAAGATATAATGGATCAGAGATGTATTACTTTCATATGAAACACCCAAATAAAGTAAAAAATAATATAAATAAATAACTTACTGCATGGACAGGACCCTGTGAACCATGATGATTCACACGGTGCAATATCCGGCCAGTTACAGTATCAATCAGATAAACAACCAACATTGACTCTTCTGGAGTAGAGGATCCGATTTCACCACTGGCTTTAGGAGTCACAGTTGCCACAAAGAGCAAATTCTTTGATATATATTTATACAATACGTCTTGGTCTGCCACCTTTGCTTGAGTATGGACAACCTAAAGAGAATGGTGAAACTTATCAAATATGTCATAAAAGCATTGGCAAAACCTCATTAAAAAGATAAGAGCAGTTCTAGAGGAGAAAGAGCAATGGGCATGAAGACATGTGTCAGAGTTTTTACAAAGGTCTGGTCTTCAGTCCATATATTTGAAAACATTAGGTCTTTGGTCCGGTTCGGACCGAACTATTTCGTTGTATAAATTTATTTAAAAAAACTTAACAGAAAGTAAATTTTTATTACTTTTAGTCCTATTATCTCCATTATGGCTAACCAAATTAGCTCCTATTATTGCCTTTTTAAAAATCTCCTAGAAAATAGGCAGTTATTCTACTACTATCAGCCAATTCTATCTGGTCTGGTCTTCAGTCTGGTTATGGACGATAAAACATCCCTATGTGAGATAAATAGTTATATACCGAACTTTTGAGTTCACCAATTTTTTGATTAGATTTATGATACACAACTAATTGTGATACTGAACAAAAACAAAAACAAAGATCACATATATTCAGACGTGATGGGACCTGGAATATTACTATAAGACCTCGAACAGACAAAAAGTATGAAAAGTAAAATGCTAGAGATGGTAAAATACTGTTTTGTGATTAAATAACCTTGACTGCTTGCATTCTAGCTTAACCAAAACTTAAGACAAGTTACGGGTATTAATAGACTATGAACAGGGAAACACTATCGGGTATAACTATGCTAGTTATCAGCCAGCTATAAATTTTAGATGTTTTGGTGCCTTACAAGATCTAATCTTCCAGAAATATAGCACATAAATAAACAAAAAGTACCTCGTTAGCTTTTCTTGTCGCTGTTGTAATGATCTTTTCAGATTCCGAGGGGAACACAACTGACCATAAATTCCTGGTATCAAAACAGTACTCATCTGCATCTTCATGAATGCAATTGCCTTTTAGGACATGCCCTTTGATAACACCATTATCAGCTTCAACCGAGTACCAGTATACATTAGAATAAACATTTTGGATTATACTTGAAGCCTCAGGAGTTCTGGGATACAAATGGGCTCGCTGCTCAGCATCTATAAGTAGATGGAGGTGCTGTTCTGTTGAATCGGTAAATGGTAATGGCATAACTTGTGCAACAGAATGAGTGAGACCCAAACGATTAACCTCCTTCCCTCTGTATGTATCAACAAAAGAGAGAACACCTGGTTCATCTGAACTAGGCCCACACCTGCCAACTACAAGAATGGATGGATTCTCATCCATGGCATGATGATGGGGAACTTGCCATTGATATAAATGTAACCCGGTTGGAGATTCACAACCACCTGATTTACGTAGAGAGTCTAGTAAGAGAGACCAGACTACCCGTCCATCTCCAGTGTGCAAGGCAAAAAGTTTCCCCGCCCTAGTAAGCACTATTAGCAGTTTTCGAAAACCATTGTGGTCTCGGGTCATTTTGCTCTTCTCAGATGCTTTTAACCTCATCCCTTGTATTGAAGCTATGTCCTCAGGGCTTGCAATCATTAAAGTGCCTTTGAGTTTCAACATATGTCCCTACAACAATAACATACCAGAAAAGTACTGTCAAAATCAATCAAATCATCAAAGAAACACAATGAATACAACATATTTCCAGGAGTCATAATTCTGTTAAATGAAGAGAGTTCAACACTCAACAGGGAAATAACATTCAAGAACTCCTTTTAATTTGCAAAACATGAGGTGTTGTTTATTCGCACATAACAATGAAGTTCTGCAGAGCAGATGTAAGGCCCTTTAAGAAGTGTCTAACAACATGAAAATATTGCATTTTTCATGTATATCATACCTTAAGCCATTCAAAGAGGTTGTATTCCACTTTTGCTACTGACACGCCTTTCTTTGGCACTGGTAACTCTGATGTCGTAACATCTATAATTGAAGCAAGACCATCTTCCCTACTCCAGACAATCTCACCTTGTTGTAGCAACAGCAGTGAATGATCTTCCATGACAATCAAGGCCCTAAATCCATATGACCTGTCTGTCCGGATATAATTATTGATGAAAACCTTATGGGCACGGCCCCTTTGTTGGTCCATCTCAATGCTCTCCTGAAGCAAATTATTGTTCCAGTCATTACCCGGCTTCATCATGAGGTGAATTTTGCTGCCTTCATGCTGAACTAGGGCAAACGCATGCTGATTCTCTGACAAGAAAAGAGTATCACTAACAGCTGATACATTATCAATCTTGTCTGCAATCTCTAACTTTCCTTCATCTGCAACCCTTATGAACACTGTATGGGTATTGATAATTGCAGCAAACATTCCTGTAATCTTTGTAGGCAATATTGTTACCAATCCAGAAGTATCCTTGACAAGGTCTGACACATAAGTCTGTTGAAAGCTTATTTCCCCATCTTGAATGTTTAATGTTACAAAAGATGACCGAGTGGCATCCAATGTCACAAGAACATCACTTGAAGTTGATACTAGTTCACCAGAAACACTAGCAGGAAGGGCTACACTGTTGTGTTTCAGTAACTCCCCATCCTTAACATTGACTTGATATGCATCAAACTGGGACGAACCAACATATCCTACAGCATAAATTACGTCAATCCCAGAAGGCTGGATAACTTGTTGAATATCCACACTGCAAATGAAACCAAGGAACATGAGTGGCATGGTCCTGAAAGGAAACAAACAAAAAAAAAACATTCTAACCATCAAACTATATGTAGGTCAAACCTTTCTGCAGCAAAATCATTCCTCCAAAGAACCTCCCCATCTATGCTTGAAACTGCATGGAGACACCCTTTGCTGAAAACAAGGATTGTGTTGTCCTTGTCAACCTTCAAAGTTGTCTGCACATTGCTCCTTTAATTAACCATACATTCTCCACAACACAAATAGAATGTACAGTAAAATATAACTTGAAAACTGCTTAGGTACAGCTTAAAAGAATAAAAATTTCAAAGAAAGTGGATGGGTTAACAGATGGCTAAATAACCAGACGATACATATTGTAACAATAACAATAATGAGTTCGGTCTCAGAGTCCTAGACTAAGTTCCATGGTTGAATAGACAAGCTTGATGTACGGATCAGACAGATCTTCCATAAACTTCCAAACACAACAAAAAGAGTGAATAATTTTTGTTAACCCTTTTAAAGGGGAGAGGGGTTAATACATATGTAACAGCATATAAAAATGTTCAGCCAAAGATTCTAGTAAAAGCATAATTTTGTCTACTGACCGGTACCA
>JAYMTG010000782.1:0-10733 GCA_036897565.1 Pelargonium exstipulatum
AAGTGAGGGTAATATTGAAAACACACTAACTTATCTTGTTATTCTTAATTTTCACAAAAAATGGAAACAAGACACTCATTTTGGGACGGATGTAGTACTTTTTACCATCTTATTGATGTTTCATGTTTGCACTGCCTCATGCTACTACTTGTACTTTCGGGATATTTGTTGGAAATTAATATTTATTTTCTATGATATGCTAAAAAAGTATATATTAAAGATAAATTATTACAGCGTATCAACTTTCAATCTGTATACACGAGTGAAATTATAATCGTCTCTTGTACATCTTAGATATTTTGTGAAAATTATTTCCATCCTCAAGTTCACACAGGACACAAAATCATTTCCTCTTGGTTACCAATTATAAATATTGACAAGAAATACATACATAATTACTATATATAAGAGACATAATAATAATAGAAGCATGCATGCATATTGATATTTGCATGGGGAGAGTGAAGAGTAGTGTACTGCTAAATAAGCATGCACTGAAATACAACTGCGCATGCCAACACTCACTCCCACAAAACGACAGCTTCACAAATTTTGTGCCATATCATATCATGTGTAATTAAAAATCTCAATTTTGTGCCATATCTTATAAATGTTTATATTTTATATGCATGTTGAATTTATATCAAATCTTGGTCATGAAATAACATTTGAACAATCCAATCATTTTGATGGTAGATCTAAAAGATTATAACAAGATTTATACATATATTAAGTGTGGTTGATTCATATTAAATTTAGGAAACCAACAGTTAGTCAATATAATCATCTTGACGGTCAACCTTTTAGAGTACACAAACATTTATATATAATATATAATTGATGTTGGTCTTTACCAATTACGCATCAACCACATTCGTGTTCTATAATAGAGGTATTACATGCTTTACATAAGCATTAAAAAAACTCATGTTGGAGCTTCATTGCTCCACTCCAAATTATCCAAATTTGGAAAAATTAAACAAATGAGAACAAAACCAAAGTAACTTGGCTTTATTTTCTTAAGTATAACTATATAAATAATGAGGAATTAATCAAAAAGGAGAGGAACTAAAATATATAATATGGTTTGAAAATTGAAATGTCATAAATGAATTGAGTTGGCACAATGAAGAAGGAACATTTAGGGAAAGGAGAAAAAGAGAGAAAACACACTCAAAGCAAAGAGCTTTGAAAACAAAACCCAGAAACAGAAACAGAAACAGAAGAAGCAGAATCCAAGTGTAAATTCCTATTTGTTCTCAGAACCAAAGTGAAGAATAACAGAACTCACTACTGGTTATGCCCATTTTTTTCCAATAATCATATCACACAACACAACACAAAAGCTAAAGTTTCAGTCTTTGTATTGGAGACTGGAAACACACTCACTCACACCCTCTAAAACCTGTTTTTAAAAATAAAAAATATATAAAAACAATAATGAGAAATTTGTAGAGCAGCATGAAAATGATATCATCACAACCCAGTAGTATTTATTCTCCAAACCCACCTCCACATACCCAAAACTTTAAGGAACTCCAAACCCAAAACCCCATCTTAGCTTCATTTACTTGTGGGTTCTTCAAAAACCTTGGAAATGGTGACATATTGAATGTGGGTGATGGATTCTTCTTCTTCATCATCATCATCTTCTTGTTCTGTGCTTCCATGGACAAAAGCAAGAAGTAAATGGTCCTGTTCTGATCGCATTCACTGCAGAAGAAGACAACAACACCACCAATGCATACAACAGCAACAACAAGAAACACATACAATTTTGGCAAAACCAACAGTAAAAGGAAGTTTCTCAAACATGGCTTCTACTTCTAGTCAGATCAAGATCCTTCTATGCCTTCTCCTTATTGCTTCTTCACTTTGTCCTGTCCTTTCTTCAAGCTCCTCCAATAACCAGACTTTCCGGCCGGACAAGGAGCTTCAGAAGCTCAAGATCGCAAGAGCTCATCTGAAAAAGATTAACAAACCTGCTGTCAAGACAATTCAGGTACTTTTCTGGGTTTTTGAATTGACCAAAATGGACCAATTCTGTTTTAGCCTCCTCTGCTCTACACTTGCTCGGTTATTTTGTTCTTTTAAGCCTCCTCTGTTCTAAACTTTCTCTGTTTTTGTACTTCCAGAGTCCTGATGGAGATATAATAGATTGTGTTGTGTCTCATCAACAACCCGCCTTCGATCACCCCCAGATGATGGGATTGAAGCCATTGGTACTTCAAAATTCAAACAATTGACTTGAGTTCTTGTTATTTTTGCATTCAAAATGTGAATTTGTATTGAATTCTTGCAGGATCTGCCGGAGAGACCGAGCAGTCACAGCCCAGAGAGCAAAACAGAGAATTATCAGCTGTGGAGCATGTCTGGTGAATCATGCCCAGATGGTACAATTCCAATTAGAAGAACAACTGAAGATGACATTTTGCGAGCGAGCTCGATTCGAAGATTTGGAAGGAAACCAAAAAGACATGTGAGAAGAGACTCATCTAGCAATACCCATGAGGTACTCACTTTTGTGCTTACAAGAAACCCCCTGAATTTGAAATCTTGTGAAGTGAACAGCTTAAATCTGGTCAAACAAAATGGCAAATGAGTCTCAGCAATTTTCTTCTATTTCTTGTGTTTTCACAGTTGTGTCTTGTTCTTTTCATATTCAAGAAAACAACAAGAATCAGTCATTTTCTTGGTATTTTATTTTCTTCTTGTTTCTTTTTCTGCCATTTCTTTGGAGTTTTGGCATGAAATTTGGGTCTCACTGGACAAATGCTAGTCCTTTCTCATCCCAAATTCTTGTTTTTTTTTCATCAAATATTTTCTTCAAATTTTCAAATAATCATAGAAGTTGAAAATTACAAGCTTATCTCTTTTGAGCATACATGGCAATTGAGCAAATTTAGAAACTGGGTTTTATAGGGTTTCTTTATATCAACCATCTCATTGTGAAAAACTTACCATTTATGGCAAAAACTGAATTCCATGTGGTTCCTCTGCCACAATTCATATTAAAATGACACTCCATTAATGACTTCAAATTCTAATGCAAATCATATCAATTCTATAAACACTGAAACTCAAGATCATATAGTATTCTTGTGCTGCAGACAGCAAAAATTAAAGAAAATCTCGAAGTTTATTAGCAAAACCATATTTTTCTTGTTCCAATTATCACAATAATTATTTTGGATTACAGCATGCAGTTGGGTATGTAACTGGAGATCAATATTATGGAGCAAAAGCAAGCATAAATGTCTGGGCACCGCGCGTCGTAAATCAATATGAATTCAGCTTATCACAAATGTGGGTAATTTCTGGCTCATTTGGTGATGATCTTAACACAATTGAAGCTGGCTGGCAGGCAAGTACTTGATATCTATGTAATTAAATTGTAATAATTGTATGAACAAGTAAATTAATAATGAAACTTGAACATTAATATAATGTCCTCTGAAATGGTTGCATTGATATAAATATGCAGAGTACTCTGTTTTTTTCCACATTAAAAGCAGTTGTTACAGGTCAACTACCTCATACAATTAATCTGATACATTAATCTTTTTTTCTTTGCAGGTCAGCCCAGAATTGTATGGGGACAATTATCCAAGGTTTTTTACTTACTGGACGGTAATTATCATTAGCTTTCACTAATTTTGTTCTTAATTTATACTAATATTGTTGCTAATTATGTGGGTTTTTTGGTTTGTTTATTACAGACTGATGCTTATCAAGCTACTGGTTGCTACAATTTGCTGTGTTCTGGATTTGTTCAGACTAATAGTAGAATTGCCATTGGAGCTGCAATTTCTCCAACATCATCATACAATGGAGGACAATTTGATATCAGCTTATTGGTTTGGAAGGTAAAATATTCTTGCAAATTCAACAAAATTAGTAGGAAAATGCTTTATTTGGGTCTTCATTTATAATGTGGTGTTCACGTTGCGAAAACGCGACGTTCATATAAGCAATATTGTTTTGTTTTACATATAAAAACTACATTCCTCCGCGCTCGTCGTGGGTGTTATCTGTTTCAACAGCATGTGCTTAGTTATTGTCACGTGTGCTACACATTATTTGCACCCTAGAATCATCACTCTATTTCCTTGGGAAATTATTGTTGCATCCACATTGGCCATAATGATATGTAAATATATGCAGGACCCGAAGCACGGAAACTGGTGGCTCGAATTCGGATCGGGAGTCCTAGTCGGGTACTGGCCATCGTTCCTGTTCACGCACCTGAGAGACCATGCGACCATGGTCCAGTTTGGCGGCGAAGTGGTGAACTCAAGACCATCTGGGTTCCACACATCAACACAAATGGGCAGTGGCCATTTCGCCGGAGAAGGTTTTGGGAAAGCTTCGTATTTTCGGAACCTGCAAGTCGTGGATTGGGACAATAGCTTGATCCCATTGCCGAACCTGAAAGTTTTGGCGGATCATCCAAATTGCTATGACATTCAAGGAGGGATCAACAAGGTTTGGGGCAATTATTTTTACTATGGAGGTCCTGGAAGAAATGTAAGGTGTCCCTAATGGGACATATATTTGGGGTATATAGGAGTGGATAATTTTTTTTTTCTTTTTCATTTTTTCTTTTTCTAGTTTGGTGGGTTATTCTTATATTTATTTTCCTTCTCAATCCATTTTTTTCTTTAGCTTACAGGTGATACATTGATCATGCCAGCTTTAGGAACTTTATGTAAATGTGGGGAAGAAAGAAAAAGAAATAGTGAAATATAATATGGTTTGCGATTTTCATTTTTCATATCTTCGAGTAACATAAATTCAAACGAATATTTTGAGATAGTAGGGTGAACTCGTGATGTGTATAAAGATGGCCCGGAGACATCCTTGACGTATGTAAGGCCGCAGGTGTATCTATCGTCCAAATTCAAACCTATTTTTGAAAATTCTATGAAGTAAGACTGGACGGAAAACTGGTCCGTCTAGAACCAAACCGGAACGATTGGATCAAAAGTTAAATATTTTAAAGAAAAATTGCATTTTTAGTGAAAAGTTATGAAAATAATACAAAATATTTTTTATACAGAGATAACCAAAAAGTAAATTGGACATTCAATTATCTTAACTGTTTCATTAATCCTGAATATTTTTGTTGTGAAACCTAATAAATGCCATGGACCCTTAAATACTTAAATGGTGCTGTTTCTGTGTAGCCTAATAAATGTCATTGTCCTCTATGGAAATTATAATGATGAATTATGAATTATGCAAAATATAATAGCTATAGGCATGGTTATGAATTATGATTCGAACATGCTTAGCATTCAATGTATATATAATTATTTATCATAATACAACATCATTACAGAGCTTTTAATGGCATTCAATACAATACAACTTGGAAATTAAAAAAATGATGGTTTCGAACATGAAAATGTCGAGAAAAAAACCCATAATTTGCAAAACAATCTTTTTCTTAAAGCTTACGCTATTGCTCAACGTAACAATAGCTACAACACATTCACACTCAATTTCAGCAAAGAGAATTGTAAGCGTATGCATAAAAAAGAAACATGCGAAAAATTATTATATGCTTTACTATTTTCGAAATCTGCAAATAGAAAACAGAGTCACAACCCACTTGTGGCTGGTCACTTGCTTCTGGTTCAAATAAAGATAGGAGCTTGAGGAGTTAGGTTATCAACAACACCAACTTCACTTGGGGTCCAATCCAAGCAAACTGATCACTGAATCATTGATGGTTTCTTGGTTCTGCAACATTTCTATGGACATCTCTACATCCTATAGAAACCTAGGATGGACCCAAAAACCTGCTCTGTCCTTCATAATTGAGGACACCAACTATTCAGGAATGGTATTTGACATTTTGGACATCGACAAAGACGATTCAGACGGGAGGCGTGTAAGCTGACACACAGATGACAGTTAACCTACAATTGTTTGTGTTGAAATACTTGCATCAATGAAACTAGATCAACACAGCATTACCGTTTTCTATGACTGACGTTCACAAAAATATAGATATCTATGAAATCACATCTTGACCAATGTAAGCAAAACGAGCACATATATGTTCCTTTGCAAGACAACTATGCTATGAAACTTGAAGATTTCGAACCTGAGACTCCCTATATATGCACATTATAAATCAGTAAACTATTGGATGAGCCTTAATGTGCACTTCAAATAACAAATGAAGGGTCGACACATTATTCAAACATAGCAGAAAGTATAGTTCAAAATCACCAACACATGCATCAAGATTGTCGCAAGAGAAATTGTAAATAGAAATAAACTCACTCCACGTCCACGCATATAACATCAAGCAACTTCTTTGTGGCTTCGCTCACTTCAACATTCTCCATCTTCAATCTGCGATGCATCGACTGGCTTGTCCTTCCAGCAGAAGCATAAGTTCTTATCAGTGGTTCAAAAATCTCAGCTCCTAATGGATCCACACCCTTCTTCAAAATCTCTATAAATTCTTCTGCACCATCAACATCCTTCTTTTGCTCAAACTGTTGCATGAATGCCCCAATAATCTCAGGTGATGGCACCCACTTCTGACCATTACCTTTAACAGTAGACATAGCTTTAGCAACATACTCAGTTGCCACTTTGACTTCCCCATTTTTCAGATAATAATCCATAAAGATCTCCCAAGTTTTAGCATTAGGTTTGGCCCCTCTCTTGCGGGCCCGTTGCTTCAGTTCTAGAGCCTTTTCAAGTAAACCATCTTTGAGATAACCTCCAATTAGAGCATTTACAACCCGGATGTCATAATTTTTGCAGCTTGGTTCCCATTCCTTGAAACATTGTTTTGCACCTGGTAAATCATCCAATTTGACCAACACTTGAATCATATTCAGATAGCTCATGTCTGGAATCCTACGAAAAGCAAGCCTCAAAGAGCGCCATATACGATAAACTTCAAGCAGATTTCCTGTTTTCCCATACAAAGTAATGAGAAAATGGTAGGCAAAAAGATCTTTGTGTTTTTTTTTCTTCTCCAATTCCTTCAGTGCCGTCTCTGCCTTCTCATACAGTCCAGCATGAACATATATAGACGCTAAGTGACTATACAATGTCCAATCTGAGTCAACTACAGCACTTGTTTTCATCTCATCCACAACTCTTTCAACCCCAGAAATATCATTAGCAGCAGCGAGAGCCCTCATCCAGATACTGTAGGCACACAAATCTGGTGTGACATGCAAGCCCTTTAGTTCTTGAATCATGGCTGGGATCTTTTCTGCCCGGCCAGAATTTATGTAAAGTGTCATGAGGCTGTTATAACACCTAATGTCTAAAGGCATATTAAGTTCTTTCATCGTCTCTACAAGAGCTTCGGCTTTTTCAGTCATCAATTCCTTGCAGTAACAGTTGAGAAGGGCACAATAAATTTGACGGGCCTTTGATGTTTCAGGAAGGTCAACAAAATAATTTTCTGCAGCAGTAATACCTTTAACCTTGGCAATAAGATCAAGATGTATAGCTTGATCACCGATTGTCTTATTCATGCCCCTTTTCTCCATAGTTTCTGAAAGCTGCAAAACCAAATATTTGAACTTTAAATACTTGTCACATAGATTAGAACAGTTTCACTTACCAATCCACAAAGGGAAGCTAAATAGATAACAAAACAAGTGATACAAAACCAATCAGTGCCAAAAATATCCTTTCCTCAGTCTTTTGAACATGAAAAGAAAATCACAAGCAGCCAATTGGGCAATAATAATCAGCAAAATAATTTTCTAAGCAAAATAACAAGCTAAAAATCTAAATGGACCAAGAGAGCAAAACTTAATCTGAAATTAGCCAATTGCAGAGAAATAACTGAACCCTAGACTGTAAGGGGCACACTAGCTCCATTTAAGAAAACACACAAGTAGAAATACCATTATAGTATAACATAGAATCTGCAAGTCCTAATACTTGATACTTCATCATCGAACTCTAACAACTATAAGCCTTACAGTATAAGGTCACAAACATCCCAAGAGTGAATACATTAGAAGAGAACAAAGATACATATCATTACATATGATATTTTTTTAATCTTTTTGCTTCCTCTTTGAAACTGAAGATATAATTGATATCAGAATATGGAAATATTGAAGAAACTGAACTTCCACAACTAATGTAATAAAACCTTTTGTAATATGGTGATCAACAGTCAACACAAGTTTTAAAAACAAACAAATAAATTATGAAAATGTGGAAACTAACCCATCATACAAACGAATGCTCAATTGTAAATAGCAAACCTCAAGGTAAGTAGTGATCTATATGGTAAACTTAGAAACCATATTTAGTTAACTCTCAATACCTCATTAGCTCTAACCCCCTGTTACTCTAAAGTCACACCTAGTTCTTAATCCAACCACAGTTCCACAAGCAATGAAATTTCACTACTGCAGAAACCCTTTGTTCTCATGGTTCATAAGCAGTGATACTGAACTACTATTCCCAATGTGGCTACTAAGTACAAATGGATTAAAACACATGATATCAATCCACAAAGTTCTTGAGAACATGGAAGCCACATTTTGCAACTAATCATGAAACTTCAGCAGAATTGAAACCAAAAAATAAATACAACTATGACAAATTTGCGCCAAAATTAGGTAATAAAAATGAACAACGAATGGATGTAAACAAAAACGCTTACTACTAATGACAACTTTACAAAGATCCAATATAAAAATGTCAAATTTGCAACAACAAAATAAATGTAAAGCTTTAAGAGAAAGCTATCACACAACAAAATTGTTGAAAAAACAAATCACAACCAGAGTTTGAAAATGATGATACGATTTAAATGAAGAAAGATCAATCAAAAGCAACCTTGAGAGCAGGGTAGTAGCGGTTGGCTTTGCGAAGGTTCCGGATAGTGTCGCCGACCTCCCATTTGTAGACAAGCTTGCGGCTTTTGATAAATTGGTTGAGTTCCTGCCTCACGTTCTCTTCCGCGCAGCCTTGTTTGAACAGCCTCACGAAAAGAGCTTCTTCCAGATACT
This sequence comes from Pelargonium exstipulatum, assembly GCA_036897565.1. Lineage (NCBI taxonomy): Eukaryota > Viridiplantae > Streptophyta > Magnoliopsida > Geraniales > Geraniaceae > Pelargonium > Pelargonium exstipulatum. The sequence goes on from JAYMTG010000782.1 coordinate 9,015, forward strand.
TTTTCGACCTGTTTGCAATTTCCTTACGGTTGTACTGTGGAAGAATCCTTGGAAGCGGCATTTCCGATTCCGATTCCGAATCCGATTCACTGTGATTGCTGCAAGTTTATGGGTTTGCTGAAACTGAAACCTAAAACCCTAATGTTGAGGAAGAAGCAGCCAGCAGGAATGTGGAACTGGCCACTGACGAGGTGGGCCTTTCTCGAAACATTTGGGCTGGTCTCAAATATGTAAATGGGCTTTTCTTTCGGTCCATATCGAATAACACAAATAAATGACAATTTTATATGGGGTTTCCTTTGATAGGTTGGCTTCTCAGTGAAATAAAAAACGTGACGTGGTACCATATATAGTTTCACGAAAATGTAATGAATAGATTGAAGACTTTTTTAAGTACTACTATTATTTAACTAAAAATGTTAATAATTTAGTACTTCAAATTAGTCTATAACAAATACGATAAAAAAAAGTAGGGGTTTGAAGGCTAATCCATTATGACAAATTTGACAAAGAGATCGAATATCTAACTAATTACGAAACACATTCATAGTTCATACAACTCGCATTTCGTGCAACCAATAGAAGAGCTTGGTCACCAAAAGAAGAGCATGAGCTCACAATGATCACGACAAGTCATCTTGCCTCTAAACATCAATCCTACTTTTAGAGCGTTATAAAATGCACTTCTGAGGCTCCGAAACCTCGAGATCCACATGGTAGCACTAGAGACACTACATAGAGTGAACGCTCCTCGTGAGGGATTCATCTCATGAATTCATGTTGCTTTGAGGGCGCCTGGAGGGCCCAAACCTCACCAACGACCGTGTGGGTGGTGTGTATATGAGACATGGATGATGGATCCAAGATCTTAGTGCTTCCGAAAAGAACTTTGCATCAATGACAACCTATATGTTGTTACGTCACGGAATATCATGTACTCCATGATACGAGGAGGAGATCTCATTTTACACGTTGAGACTTACATTCTTTCTAAAAAAATTGGTTTATCATTTATTTTTAAAATGCTTACTTTTTAGTATGAAGTATGTTCATGGACACACTCATGTTTTTCGCTAATAGTGCATCGCCTTTTTTTTATATAAATAGAATGTGAGATTTCCAATAAGAAATTGTAAAACTAAACATTGAGCTTAACCCCTGACCCCTCGACAAATTATTAGCCTAGTGCAAGTTTTGGAAAACAAGAGTTTTAAATTGATAAAAATGATTAATACGATACCCCGTAATAGCTAGATAGACGCTAATTTAATCATGCAATTGATGTGTGAGTGTGTGTATAGCACATAAATATATGTCACACTATTTTAGCATTTTATGGGGTTTATCTGTTGTTAGCGGCTAATTCACGAACATAACATTCAACGTCCATCTCACTAATCTAGCGTGAATATTACAATTAAAATTTTGCCTTCCTTTATCATTTTGTTAATGGTTAATTAATCCACAACGTAGGCATGTCACATATACATTTCCTCAGTAAATTTTTGGTAGCATGTAAAAAGTAAATAATTAACATATATACTCTCTCTGTTTCAATGTGAGTGTTTTGTTTATATTTTTTGCAAAAATTAAGAATTATCAGATAATTTAACGTGTTTTCAATATTACCCTCACTTTCTCACATACACCTCATGTATAGATATGTCCATATGCATAAGTGATAAGGGTAATATGGGAAAAACAGTAATACAATAATTT
>JAYMTG010000783.1:0-10726 GCA_036897565.1 Pelargonium exstipulatum
ATCCGATTCAAAATATTCAATCCAAACTATTTTTGGATCAAACAACTATTTTATCGATCCAAATTGTATATATTTATTTTTTTCAAATTTTAGCTGGTACATTCAGGAAGAGCTATGATGAGACAAAAGGCCAATTGTTTCTGAGACGTAAGGATCAATGGGCCAAAGCCCAACAACAATTCTATACGGGCTGAGCTCTAATTACAATCCAATAGTCAACAAATATTGGGCCATATTTGGGCCTCTAGAGTTGAAACACAATTTGAGCCCACGAGGCCTTGTTTCATGAAACAAGGACCAAATCCCGGGTCCGGGTTGGCCCGCGAAACTTGAGTTACGAACGAGTTTTATAATCAAAACAAACGATATTGGGACTCAAAAATCAAAATTCCATAAACTCACAGCTTTGAGTTAGGGTTTTGCGGCTCTTCTTCGACAACATCATCGTCGTCGTCATCTCCGACGTCTCTCGTAAGTACTGCAATTTATAGGGCTCAATTTGGATTATAATATTCAATCTTAGCCACAATTTCAGAACAAGTTATGATATTGATGCTATTTTTACCGATTTCTTATCTGCCGATTTCTAGATTCTGAAATTGTTCTACGAATTGATTTTTTATTCATGCAGGTGTGCCCTAATTTTTCTCTTTTCTGGATGATATAAGCATGTACTCAAGAGGAAGTAATGCGTATGGCCAGCAGCCATATGCGGGACAATCTGCATATGGCCAGAACGTAAGCATAACCAGCTAATTTGGGGGAAATTTGATTCTTTATGGCAAATTTTCTATAGAATTATTTGTTTCTGTTTGCATAGCGTGATTTGTTTATCGTGATGTTTTTTTGCCTTTGTATAGCAGCTGGGGTCGGGTTTTTCTACAAGTTCAGTTGGAGGTCCTGAGGGGGGCTCTCAACTATCCTTGGCTGCTCGGGCAATGTTAGGTGTTTCTCAAGAAGCTGATGGTGGATACAGAGCTAACCCTTCCACTGCAGCCCATTATGGGGGACAGTACGGCTCCTTATATAGCTCAGCTACTCTGAGCAGTGTTCCACAGGTCAGTGAATTTCATGCTTTTTGGTCCAGATATGTGTTTTGACTGATTTATTACCTACCTGATTATGTTGTGAGCCTAACCTGTATTATTTAAGGCTCTAATTTGCACGATTATGTCAATGTATATGGAATTTTACTTTTGACCTCTTAAAACTCTCTATAATTTGCATCTACATTTGTTTAATTACATGCAATTGGCTACTTCGCACATCAGTGATCTAAACTTATGCTTGTCATTTACATAATTTTGAAGATCTAATCATTTTGTGTAATATACATTCTTGATGTAAAGTTTCATGATTACTTCTTTTTTTCTTTTTATTTTGTGTAGGTTCCTGCACTGATTGGCAAAGGGGCCGGATCATCTTCTTTGGAAGGGCGCAGTGGCTATTCGTCAGCTATTCAAGATTCACCTAAGTTTGCATCTGGTGACTATGTTTCATCATCAGGACAGGGATATGGTCACAGAAGTGATCAATTATATGCCGATAAGATTGTTGATTATCCTAGCTTGGACAGAAGACAATATGGTGAAAGGCAAGGTTCTTACGCTGGGAGAGATTTGCAAAGTGAGCCAACTGGAAGATACACGGATTCTGTTAGTTATGGTCATCAACATCAGGTACTTCATATTCAGTATTTACTAGAAATTTTTTGTATCTACATATTCATATTTCTGAGTCTTGTTTCTGAAGAATAAAAAAGATCTGCATGCATTCTCTGCTTTTTAACCTCTCAAGCATCATATTCATGCTCTTCTTTTACAGCCTGAGATATATGATCGCATGGATCAGGCATCACTTTTACGGCAAGAGCAATTGCTTAAAGCTCAGTCACTTCAATCTGCAGCGTCTATTGATGGGGGGACCAGGTACCTTTGTATAATGAAATTTTTCTGTATGATTATGAATTAGTTAGTTTTTACTTGATAGCAAAAGGTGATTACTTTAGTCCATTACCTGTTAAATAGTGGCCAAAGGAAATCCTTGCCCTTTCTGTGAAACACTTGGTCTAGCCTCAAATGGTGATAATGTGCACACATATGTTAGATGGTAATATATTTCTCTCTACACTAAGTGGAAACAAATTTCTGGCAGACAAGCTGATTATCTCGCAGCAAGAGTTGCGGCTAGTCGTCATGCCAATCAAGATTTAATATCTTCTTATGGAGGAAGAGTGGAGGCAGATCCTCACAGCCTATCATTGCTCAGTGCTTCCTCATACAGCGGACAACATGCTCCATCAATATTAGGGGCTGTTCCTCGGAGAAATGTGGATGATCTCCTATATGCTCAAAGCTCTTCAAATCCAGGTTATGGGGTGAGCTTGCCTCCTGGGAGGGACTATGCTACAGGAAAAGGGCTTCACATCATGTCCCTCGAGTCTGATTATGCTGCTAGTTTATCGTCACGCGGCGGTCATCCAAGGATTGATGAACGCAAGGATGATAAGGCTGGATATCTTAGGGAGTTTGAGCTGAGAGAGGAGGAGCGTCGACGTGAACTTCTTCGACGAGAAAAAGATAGAGAAAAGGAGAAGATACGAGAACGGGAAAGAGATCGGGAGCGAGAACGAGAACGAGAACGGGAACGGGAACGAGAAAGAGAGCGTGAAAGAGAACGCATTTTGGAGCGGCGGGAGAAGGAGAGAGAACGAGAACGAGAGAGAGAGCGCAAACGTGCTCTTGAAGTTAGGCGCGAGCGCACTCCACTAAGAGTCTCTAGGGACCGTCGTGGTCCCTCATTGTCAAAGGAAGGGAGATCTTCACGACGGGATTCCCCCCCACGTGTGGAAGCTACGCATAGGTGGATGTTCATGTTTTATATAGTTCTTAATATGTAGCTGCTTGTATACCTTGCAGCCTTCGTAACTAACTTGGTGTTCTGTTATGCTGAAGGCGTCACTCACCTGTTAAGGAAAAAAGGAGAGAGTATGTATGCAAGGTAAAAAGAACAATACAAGAGTTTAATAATTGACTGTTGTTGAGAGCTTTTCCTCTCGGAAGAATTTGCTGTTGTTCCTTTCTGATCCAGAGCTGAAGGCGTCACTGACCCATTTCCATGCTTTCCACCAATTACTCTATCTGGGTCTTCTCTTTTCTGTTAGCTTCTAGCCAGTCTTTTTTACTCATTCTATTATTGACTTCGCAAACCCAACATACATACTGTTCTCCAGATTCTTCATCTCCAGATTCATAGAATGTTCCTTTATAATCTTCTCGCAATGGGTTTGAGTGTTGAATTTCCTAGCTTCTTTTATCATTGTGCCTTTATATGTTATTTGGATTCTCTTACCTCGTAGGACATCTTCCTTGTCTCCTCATCAACATTAGATTATGTATAAACGTGCCTTGTTTCAGATTTCTGCTTCCATGCTTTTTATTTTTTGTATATTGAGCTTGAGTTCTGAAATAATGTGTGCTGATTCGTGTTTTAAACTGATAGTCGTGGTTCATAAGTAGGCTTTCTTAGCAGTTAATCCAAGAGGTGATTTAACTGTGGGAAAGTTCAAACACACTAGTACAAGATGTCTCATCTATTCAATACAATGTATTACATTCATGCAGTTGCACTTATATTCCGTTCGCCTTGCTAAATATTGCTGTCTACTTGCAGGTTAACTCTGGCAGATTTGTAGATGTTGAGAGGGATTATGCGTCGATGGATAAGCGATATCCCAGGCTTTTTATATCTCCAGACTGTTCTAAGGTCACCTTTAACTTGGTTTGGTTAAACACGCGTTAACGTCAAATTGTTGAACAATTGTTTTGACATTTTTTTATTATTTTAGGTTATTGTGAATTGGCCAAAGGAGAACCTTAAACTTTCCATGCATACCCCTGTCAGGTACCTCACAGTAGCAACTATGTTTAGATGACTTTTACATAATTTTGATGCTTCACTAGGATTTCATTTTTACCTTAGCAATATTATCTAGTTTTTTCTTTTCTTTTTTTCATATTAGAAGGGATGCACCTCTCTCCAGTTGTATGCATCTTTTGTGAAATTTCCTACATGCCATCTGTGTTATTATGAGATTTCACTTGTGTTTTTTTATTCCTTTTATATACTTCTGCATGCAGAGAGATTTTAAATATGATAATATATAGAAAAGAAAGTGTAATTATCATACATCTTGTTGAGTGAAACAGTTTTGAGCATGATTTTGTTGAAGAGGAGAGCGCAACAGTGTCCAAAGAACCTTCAAACAAGGTGTTGACAGAAGAACCTGTAAAATCAGTTCATGGAAGTACAGTATGGAATGCAAAGGTGGACATCTTATAACTTTTAATATTAAATAATACATTATTCGTTGGCAAAATTTGTTTTACTTGTAGATGGTACACCTCGTACATTTGATATGCTATTGGATATGGTATGAATATCATCCAGCGTAACTTATTGATGTTGTGACAATTGATCAGGTTATAACTGGATTTTAAAATTGTCAGATGAGTACTCATTTTCCCCATCACATCGTGTTTTATGTTGCTGAAAATATCAGTATGAAGATATATATTGTTGGAGAATGAGTGCTTGCGTTAGATACTTTAGAACACACTACACGCTAAATGTACCTATTAAGAGGTGAACAGGGATAAAATTAAATGACAATATGCTCTTTTAGGAGGCTGTGATTTAAATTTGTGGTTTTTGGATTGTCCTCAAAGTGTTCTGTTTTCTTTGTTGCCCAACCTTTAACATTGCACACTTCTGATCTAGGATGATCTGGTTGGTAGTCTTTAGATATATTTGTTTCTACTTTAATATCCTATCACAAGTCAGTGTTCTTAAAGGTAAGTGGTTTGATCAGCAGTTTATAGACTAAATAATGTTTGGTCTCAGCAACACATCACGGGATGAAATCATATTTATACTAGTAAAATACTGTTATCATTTCATTTTAATTTGCTTCATAAGGAATACTTGTCGTTTCTAGGTGATGTCAACTTTTACTCTGTCGATAGCAATCATAAACTCTTTTTTAATATACCCCTGAGCGCGTGATTCTCTGCCGTTCCATACTAGGCATCAAGGATGCTTGCAATATGTACCCAATCACATTGTATCTGTTATGTGTGCAAGTTGTACCACTCACGAACATTAGGATTACATATGTTATTGATTAGCTTTCCACTTGTACTCTTGTAACATTACTGGAGAACATACTAATAATGGTTATTTGGAACCTCTAGTTTAATTATAGTGGACAGTTATTGTGGGGTGACAGGAATATCTCGTATATACTATAATAACCAACTATATATTTTTTAAAAATCTGCCTGAATAATGTATGTTTGTCTTCCTGATTCAGATGATTTTAATGAGCGGACTTAGTAGGAACGCTCTGGAGGAGCTCTCTTCTGATAGAAGTTCTGATGAACGGCTACCCCATATTTGCAATATCCTTAGGTTTGGTATTCTGAAAAAGGACCGCTCTTTCATGGCAATTGGTGGCCAATGGGATCCTAGTGATGGCGGCAATCCATCAGTTGATGATTCCTCATTAATACAAACTGCCCTTAGGTATGTACTGGCTAGTATTCCTGGTTTCATATATAAACTGGTGTTGCTTTTCTTGAGTTAACTGAATATGTTGTGTACTGCACAGATATGCAAAAGATTTAACTCAACTTGATCTGCAGAGCTGTCGCAATTGGAATCGCTTTCTTGAGGTATTTGATCTACAATGATTTATTTATTGAATATCTTAGTGACTTGAGCTTACTGTTGAGTTTTGAATATTTAAAAGCACATCCAAAATCAACTGTTATGGTGAACATTGCTCTAAGCTGAGTGATGTTATCACTTTTACATGAATGAATCACAAACAGTAACATTATTCCTTGGTCAGCCAGAGCACACACCTTCTCTTTTTCCCTATTTAAGCTTATCCTTAAATTGAGAGTTTGTGTCACATATTATCAATAGAAACGTTTATGACAAAATCAAGAATACTGTCTACACTCTGAGTGTTAGAATTTGTATTTATATATCTCAGTGCACTAGCATCTTTAAATGAACTCATTATAGGCTCAGATTTCTATTCCTTTGACAAATTTGTTTCTCCAAGTTTCTTAACATCTTTCCTTCTAGAATAACTTATTCCTAGATGATTTAGTGTTTTGAAGTTCTCAACCTTTGCTTTACCTTATAAATAATAAACACTGTACTGTTTTCTTACTGATTGCAGATTCACTATGATAGAATTGGCAAAGATGGGCTATTTAGCCATAAAGAGGTTACTGTCCTGTTTCTTCCAGATTTATCTGAATGTCTCCCTTCATTGGATATGTGGAGAGAACAGTGGCTTGCTCACAAGAAGACTGTTGCTGAGAGAGAGCGTCAACTTTCTCTTAAAAAGGAGAAGGAGGTCTGTTACACTTGTATTTCCCTTGTCATGTCATTGTTCCCAATTTCAATGTCATCATCTAGAGGCATCTATGTATGGATAGACACTTAGAGAAGTGCATAAAAAACATATTAATAACAGCATGCATGAACAAGAATTTTCTAAATAAGTGACTCGTACACACACTGACACAGCACAAGGGTTGCGATAGGTGCATTTGAACAATACATGAAAAGTATATAACAAGTAGGCATTGGGTTGTAGTAGAACCTTTTAATTTTTTTTTTCTTCACCTTATGCTCTTGTAATATCCTGCTTTAATTTAGTTTTTATTTTTTTCAGAGATCTGGAGAGAAGAAGGAAGGACCAAAAGGTAAATAGAAGATGTGAACTTTATGCTTTTCTTTTACAATGATTGTTATATATACTCTTCTTGATTTTATCAACGTATTTGCATTCTAGACAAGGAAATGGATTCCTCAAAAACTCCTAAAAAGGTTGACAAATCAGAGCAATTGAAAGAGCCTGCATCCTCTGGAAAGGCAGTAAATGCTAAGAAAAAGGAAAAAGATGCTGTTATCGTGAAGGAAAATGCTGCTGAGCCAAAGAGTGATGGAAATGGCCAAATTGAAGAAAAGAAAGACGAGGGTGAAACTGGTGAGGAAGGCAAGAATGCTGAGATAAAGGAACATGGTGAAAATGCTGCCACTCCGACGGCTAGCAATGCAAAGACAGGGAAGAAAAAGATTGTACGGAGGGTTGTCAAACCGAAGGTTACAGATAAGACAGGTGTTGCAAATAATGCTGCCAGCAAACAAACTGAGAAAGTTGATGAAAAGAATGTGGGAGAGAAAACTGTAAAACTGGAGGTCACAGGTCAACAAGATGAAACTTCCGCTGATCCTGCTGCTGTTAAAACATTTATAAGAAAAAAAGTTATAAAAAAGGTCCCAGTCACTAAAGTTGATCAAAGTGATGTTAAAGGTCCAGAACCTGAGGTGAAAACTGAGGAGATTGATTGCTCTGAAGACAAACTAAAGGGTAATACGGAGCCCATCAGTGCTGCTGCGGTTGTACAAGATACCGGTGTGAAAAAAACCATAAAGAAGAAACTGGTTAAGAAGGTAACTAAAAGAAAGGTCTCTGGTGCTGGGGCTGCCAAGCAAGATGTTCCTGATGCTACGAAAGATGATAAGGACAGCGAAATGGAAGTTCTGGCTGTAAATCAGGATATCCCCAAGCAAACTGCAGATGCAGAAAACCCAGTGACTGAGGTCAATAGCACAGAAAAGAAATTAACTCCTAAATCAAAGCCAAAAACACCTAGTCAGGAGAAGCAAGATAATGCAGCAAATTCAAGTAAAACAGAAACCAAGGTTGACAAGGAGGACAAAAAGAATGACAAGGGAGATAATGAGAAAAGTGGCTCCAAGACTAAAGTGGAGATGGAGGGTAACAAACAAAAAGTTTCTCAGAAGGATGATAAGAATGGCAAGAAGAGCAAGCCAAAAGATGAGAAAGAGAAAAGGGACAAAGATGTCAAGGATGAGTCTAGGAAAAAATTGGACAAAGAGAAAGAAAAAAGAAAGACTGATGAACCTCCACGGCACCCTGGATTCATCTTACAGACAAAAATGAGCAAAGATTCTAAAGTATGTTCGATGTCATATGAAAAGTTCTGTGCTCATTTACTTGAAGTTTTCTCTTATACTTAAGTGTCCATGTCTGTGTTATGCAGCTGCGTTCATTGTCACTGTCACTGGATTCGCTATTGGAATATACTGACAATGACATTGAAGAAACAACATTTGAGGTTTTTATTTATTTATTCCAGCATTAATAATCCTTTTCTTCTACACTTAATTTGGCGACCTTCCTACAAGCTGTTCTTTATTCTATGTATACTCATATACAAGTTTGCCATTGTTGTAGCTTTCATTGTTTGCTGAGTCACTATATGAAATGCTTCAGTATCAAATGGGTTGTCGCCTATTCACGTTTCTTCAGGTTTGTTTGTGTTGGATTTTTTTATATGTATATGCGTTCTTGTTATTAAATTACTGGTATAATCTCTTCCATTTATCTATTGTTGTATGTAGAAACTGCGCATAAAATTTGTGACAAAAAGAAATCAGCGCAAGAGGCAGAGAGAACCACTCAAGGATGGAGGTGACAAGAAATTATCTTCTAAGCGCGTGAAGACCGATAAACTCCCTGTGAAAACCGCTAATTCTGAACCATCTAGTGCGGCCATAACAGATGATGATAAGATGAAAGCTTGTGCAGATTCGTCCGTTAATCCTGTTGATAAGGTAAAGCCAGATGATGAAATGAATGATGCAAAGCCAGAAGGTGAAGTGGATGATGCAAAGCCAGAAGATGAAATGCATGATGACAACAATGATAATGATAATGAAGATGACGAAGATGATGATCCAGAGGAGGATCCTGAGGAAGATGATGAAATGGAGGATGCTGCTGCTCAAGACAAATCATCTAACGAGGTAATATTGCTCTTAGCTTTCGTTATTTATTACTGTGCGGATGCATGCATGATTAGAAGGTTGAAATCCAACACGGATCTTCAGTTATATTTTATTGTTATTATTTAAGTTGATAGAGCTCTAAGTGTGAATATGTACCAGTACCACTCATATCAAAGACCATGCTCTAGCCCGTCACAATAGTGAGTTTAAGCTAATTGCTTAAATTGTTCTGTTATTAGTGGATGGTCCGATGGTTTATTTTGTTTAATCGCTTATTTATGATCATATTCTATTTTATCTCTCGACACTTACATGTTATATGGTTTTGTTCCTTTATTCATTACACAGGACAAGAACGAGGAAGAAAAGACTGAGGAAGAGAAGACAAATGCAGAGGCTGAGCCCAAAAAGGATACAGGGGAAAAGAAGGATGAACCAGAGGAATCTGCTAAAGAGAAAACTGAAGTTGAAGAAACAAAGCCCAGTTCTGATGTAAATGCGGGTGAAACAAGCAAAACAAAAGCAGATACAGGAAAGAAAGAAACAGCAGCAAAGGAGGCTGTTGTTGATAAGGAATTGTTGCAGGTCAGTTTTAGAACAATTATAATCCTGTTTTCATCATCTGGTCATTACTATTCATGCCTAAGTTATATTCCACTTTCCTCTCCATCTTTTGGTAATGCAATTTCAATTGTCTGAAACAGGCTTTTAGGTTTTTTGATCGGAACCGTGTTGGCTACATTAGGGTATGCCTTCCAATCTTTTGCCCGTCTCATCTTTTAAATATTTTGTATAGGTGTAGTATTGAAGAGAATTTGTTTACTCATGCAGGTTGAAGATATGAGATTGATAATACACAACCTAGGGAAGTTCCTCTCGCACAGAGATGTTAAAGTGAGGATTTAGAATTCCACCTTTTTCGCCTTTTCCTTCACCCTTGCTATTTTATTCGTTCTAACTTTATTTTGTTGCCTGCATTAGGAACTTGTGCAGAGTGCATTGCTAGAGAGCAACACTGGAAGGGATGATCGGATTCTCTACAATAAGCTAGTGAAAATGTCAGACATTTGACCTAGGAGGAGGTTTCTTGTTTTTCCACCTTTGCCATTAAATTATTTCATGTTTCTTGACCGTAGTTCTTGCATGATTTCTTCCTAAACAGTTGTTCAAACTCATTGTTGATTGAAATGGGGAAGATATCAACTAGCATTTATGAAATGTGGACTAGAATGAGTCATGTATATTGTTCTTGTTTATAACTCGAGCTCTCCGATTTAGTACTCTGGAAATGATGTGTTAAAACATAAATTGTTCTAGTTTAACTTGAGCTCTTCAAGAAACTCGGGAATGCAGTTTTGTTATAAAAAAAACTTGGTATGGAGAGCTTTGGTGTCCTTGTGAAATTACTCGAGCTACGATTTGATACTAACGAATGTGTTTGTGTTATACTGTAACTTAAATAGTTCTAGTTTAACTTGAGCTCCCCAACTGATTTGGGAATGCAGTTGCGTAAAAAAAAATTGGTAGGTGTCCTTGTGATTTTTACTCAAACTTGTCTTCAAACAAAGCAATTTTGGGAGCTTTAATCAGCTCTGTTACAAAGAATGTACACATGAAATAATTTAATACCCAAGTGATTTTGTTTATCTAACTTGAGCTTTTGAAGGCAAATTAGAAGAAAAATAAATAAATAAATAAATAAATAATCAATCTTGCTAGTGACCAAGTTCAAGTAGAGTCTTCAATGCTTGCTTCTTTACCACCTTCCCATACAAACCTCTTCCTAAACTCAAAGCTCTCTCCATCTCCACCAACCCACCACCACCACCAC
>JAYMTG010000784.1:0-10722 GCA_036897565.1 Pelargonium exstipulatum
AAATTTATCTCATTCAAAATTTACATTATCTCGTGAAAATATGTTTAACAAGCGTGATAATAGGAAATGGTATACATATAAATGTTCACATTCTCCTAAATTTTTTATTTTCAGTTTATTTATTTCAAACAAATAATTTAGATTCTTCTCATTTGTACAAACATAGTATTATCAACTATCCAGTAATCTTTATTCATGTAATCTACATTCCCCTAATATTCACAATCCATGGTATTTTAAATTACTTGAACCAAACGATACCTAAGTGTATTTATAAGTTATAATTGAAATGTAAAAATTAATCTGATCAACACCTAGACTGCTGGACATCTTCGAGTAATAAAACTATAATTTGTAAGAATTATGAAAACTTATCATTTAATATTTTTTTACAATAATAAATAAAAACAATCTATATGAATTGTACCAACGGATATGATTGTGCCATATTTTCTTTTGTGAATGTGTAAATATTCTCTTAGAATGAATGACTGATGCTCAAAAATTCCATGGGGGCACCTTTTGTATCTAGTTGAACTTTTAGACTTCACCAAGAAAGAAAAAAATACTCTATCAAACATCATTTTTTGCAAAGTCAGTGAGATCACTTGCACCCACAAGGGACGTTGTGGCTCCGCCCATGAGCATGATTTATCTCGTTTATAGCGGTACTCAATAGAACGATCATCTATTAACTCAAAATGCCTTTGTCAAGCTCCTCCAAATGATCCTCAGAACGTCGAATCTCTGTATGTGATGAACGTAGCCAAACTTCCCCTTTACCCCGCCCTCTCGAAGACCAACATTATATATAATGAATGCAAATCCAAATTTGAGATATATAACTATATGAACACACATATTGTTTTCATCCAAAAGTTGCACTAGATCCAATACAAATGACTGATCAATTCGGCGTTGATGGTTCTTCAATCGCATGCAAGTGTATATATACCTCTCCCTCAACTTATTCTTTCATGCGACCCACATATACCTCTCCCTCAACTTATTCTTTCATGCGACCCACATCACCTCCTCATTATATATAAAACGAATGAATCAAGCATTTTCCTCCAAAATTGACATTAAACATATAAGAGTGCAAATAACTAATGAAATGATACTATCAAAATTATTTTAATAAAATCAATTATATGCCTGGTATGAATTAAAAGTGTTGATCTCGTCTCATCGCATACCCGTTTCAAAAATCTTGAGACCCAAAAAATGTCAAATGGCTACATAATTTTTAATTGAATAAACAACAATTAAAATATGTTATTGTATTATTGAATTAAATGTTGCAAGATGGGTATAGAAAAAGAAAGTTAAAATAAATTTGAGTTGAGGTGGCTCTTTGTGGGGCATAGCATTTGGGCCTCACTCTCCCTGATACTCGTTCCTCTCCTTTACGCGGGAAAAACGGTTATTCAGTTGCTCTTCATCACAATTATCATATATTTATCATTTTGTGATTTGATCTTCAGACCAAACCATGAAGATGCGGAAGGAGGTGCTGGTGGTTGCTGCGGTGGCTACCGCCGCGACCGTTGCGGCGGTCTTGAGGCATTGGCAGCGGAAGCTCCGGCAGTGGAAGGAAACGCAACGGATCCTCCGCAAATTCGCCAGGGACTGCGCCACTCCGGTGCCCAAGCTCTGGCAAATCGCCGACGACTTAGTCTCCGACATGCAAGCCTCTCTGGACTCAAATGAAGCTACCAGTTCCTCACTCAACATGCTTGTCTCATACGTTGATCCACTCCCATCTGGGTAACAAAATTTTCAATTTCTGCAGCTCATCAATTTTGGGATATGAAATTTGTACAATTCATGACATAATTTTATTACGGTTACAATTGAATGTTTGGTTCTAATTTAGGATCTCTTTTGTTTGATTCAATTAGGGTTTTTAATTAGACAAGGAGAATTGGGGATTGGGATTGGGATTGGGATCTAATCATCCAATATTGTGTAATTGGATTTCTAGCATAAATTAACATGATGATTGTCTTGTTGGATTCGGTATATATGATTGGTATATATGTTGTGTTTTGACAGGGATGAGAAAGGGTTTTACTATGGAGTGAATCTGAGAGGCTCGAATTTCGTGATAGCTTGTGCAAAACTCGAAGGCAAAAATGAACCGGTTTTGGGTATGCATAAGCACAAGGTTTCCATGCCATCTAGTGTGATGCACGGGACATTACAGGTGAGCTAACGGCCGGGCAAGATTTTTCCCAAACCCTCAACTTCTGTTATGTGGATTGTGTGTGATAATTTGAATCTGGAATCTGATATTGTTTCTTTGTTTAGGAATTATTTGACTTCATTGCTCTGGAAGTAGCGAAATTTGTTGCAGCCCATCCCACTGGCTATGATGATGCAGAAGAAAATCAAAAGAAACTTGGCTTTATGTTGTCGTATCCAGCGCACCAAGATGCATTTCTCTTTGGCTCTGCTATTACTTGGGACAGCATCTCAGCTGATGACACAGTTGAGTATGTTTACTTGCTATTTCTTCGATCTGGTATAGATGAACAGCCCCTTGAAATCATTAGTTGCGGATGGTGTCTTAGGCATCGTACGTTGCATATTACATTTTATGTTTTCATGCTTCTCAAGAGATCATCTCCTATCAAAAGTTTGGCTAAATGATTCAAAAGAAAATCCCAAATATTGAAGATGCTCTCTCTATGATATGTGACAAAAGGAAATTCTTCCATGCTTGAATTTTGATACATTTCTATGAAACCAGGCTGGTAAAGCGTTGGTGAATGACATCAATCGGGCTTTGCACAAAAATGGAGTAAACATGCGTGTCTACGCAATGGTAAGTGCAGCTCTATCCATCCTTATATTTGTTTTCTGCATGGATTGATGTTAAGTAATTAGATTCTCTTTTCTATGGTGATCTTTAACAGGTAGATGATGTTGTCGGAGATTTAGCCGGAGGAAGATACTATAACAAGGAGAGCGTGGCTGCAGTTACCCTGGGGAAGGCCACAAATGCTGCTTATTTAGAATCAGCAAACGCAGTTCTCAAGTGGAAAGGTCCATCACCTAAGTCAGAAGACTTCATGGTAGGTTACTATTGTGGCAATAAATTGTTTAACTATATGAACAGATAAGTTGATTGCCTAGTTTCGCAGGTCATTAACACGGAATGGGGAAACTTTACCTCATCTCATCTTCCAAGAACCGAGTTTGATGTTTCTCTAGATGCTGAAAGCTCAAATCCTGGTGAACTGGTAGCGCGTCTGACTCCAGATCAGAAGGTTGCGTGTTCGATTCACGTCAGGTTCATTTTGCCCTAATTTTTTTTTTCCTTTTAGATTTCTCTGTATTGAAATTTACTGCATGTGATGGTTTCTGAAACGTGCATTATCTCAGATCTTTGAGAAAATGATTTCTGGAATGTATCTGGGAGAAATTGTGAGAAGAGTCCTACTAAAGATGGCTGAGGAAACAGATCTATTTGGAAGTACAGTTCCACCAAACCTTACCATTCCATATTTGTTAAGGTATTCAGATAATATTATTTTTATGCAGAGTGTAGTACATTTTCTTGCCTTTCTGCCATAAAAAAATACAGCACGGCGCATAAAACAAACGAATCTCTGCATTGATAAACCGATCAAACATAATGATGATTTGAAAAAAATTAGTGCTGCATAAGATGACATTTTAACAAGTCCGTTTTCATTACCTTGTATAAAGAGGGGAAAATTACTGAGATGAGATGATAAAGATTGACATAGCAGCAGTGCAGCACAATCTGATTAGCCGTAGATAAAACCTAAGAATAATGTAGTTCAAGTCAAAGTGAGAAAGCCTCAGTTTCTCTAGAACTTTTATCACAATTTTCATTATTAATCTTACAGGACGCCTGATGTGGCTGCCATGCATCAAGATACATCCGAGGAGCGTGAAGGGGTCAGTGATAAACTGAAGGAAACATTTAGGGTACGGTTAATATTTTCCAACATCTTCTCTTTAAGATGACTGTGCTAATCTGATCTTCCTACTTGAATACTACACAACAGTTGTTAGATCATCAAATAGTCCCTTAAACTCTGCTATATACATGACCCCTGAAGTGACTTAATTACTCCAAATTTTGTCATCACTCCCAGATCACGAGTTCTACTCTGAGGGTGAGAGAAGTTATAGCTGAGGTTTGCGACATTGTAACAGAACGTGGAGCTCGTCTTACAGGAGCTGGCATTGTGGCTATTGTAAAGAAGCTGGGAAGAATTGAAACTAGGAGAAGCTCGGTTATCGTGGAAGGGGGACTTTATGAGAAGTACCGAATTTTCAGAAACTATCTCCATAGTAGTGTATGGGAAATGCTTGGGAATGAGCTCTCTGATAATATAATAGTTGAGCACTCCCATGGTGGGCCAGGAACCGGAGCTGTCTTTGTTGCAGCTTCGCAAAACCAGAAACCCGACGAGTCTGCAACCGGTGATGACCCTCTTCCTGATTCGGAATACCAGGAGGAATCTGTTGATTTATGATACTAAAATTTAACAGAATACATAATTGTTTCCATCTATATCAAAATTCTTTTTGTAAGTTACTGTTTTATTCAATTTGAAACAAAACCCCCACAAGATTTGTGCATCATTTTTGCTTCACTCACACATGTCATTGGAACACAAGCACAGTACTACATGAGCATTCAATGGTAACTCATCAATATTAATAGTTGCTGACATTTCATTTCAAGCATAATCACCCACAAAATTAAGTGTACATGATCTTCTCATGATTATGATATATAATAACAAGAAAAATGATTAGTTCATGTACCTACATGCATGTAGGCTGACGAGAACTAATCACAACCACACATCCCTTGAATTGAAAGGGATGAGGTGGGAACCGGACAAATTTGGAGAGAGAAAGAAAGATCATGTGGCTAAGAATGCGTCACGTCAGTGTACATGCAATATACATAACCGTAGGTACGTGCAAGGATCATCTTCCTAATACCGAATGAGAAGAAGAAAAAGGGTGGCTCAATGTGACAAGACATGCATATTTTACATGACAGGAAGGCCTTAAGTAACATGATGGATGACCAGGAGATTTGGACATGATCCTTACTTTTTTGGCAGTTGAGACAAGTCAATATTTGGCAAGCCAGGTAGAAGAAAGAAAGGATAGGGTTTTGGTCCCCCCAAGCTAATCCTTCATGCCATTTGTTCATGGACCACCAATGAGCTCTTCATTGGGTTTTAGTGAAACCCTTAAACTTTTTGTGGCATACCCTCAAGTGTTTTGGGTGCAATATTGCATGAATAGAGAGGATTTCTAATTAGGTCTCAATTAAGTAAAGGTTGGTTCATTTTGGGGTCTATAACTAAGTACTTGGTGCTTGTTTGGTAAAACTTCTAATTGCTTCTGTAAACACTTATTTTGATCATTAATGTGCAAAGCCAATCAAAGGGGTGGATTGCTCAATGAATATTATTAGTTTTTTCAGTGAAATGATAAGTTTGACAATTAATATGCTTTAGAAAAAGAAAAAAAAAAGTTTACAAAGATGCATAAAAAAAAACTAAAAATGATGGGATAACCACTTTTTTAGTACCCAAATTTTTATTTCAGACTCAATTTAATACCTAATCTTTTATTGTACCCAATTTAATACCCACACTTGGATTTTACACTCAATCTAGTACCCACCGTCAAATTCCGTCAACTGGACGTTATATGCTGACGTGGCAAGCTGACGTGTACAATATTGACCACGTGGCATCCACGTAGGAAATTGTTATTTTGGGATTTTTTTTATTTAATTTTTAATTGAAAAATAAAAAATAATAATAATATATCTCTCTCCTCTTTTCTCTTCTAAATTTTTCATAATACCCAGTACACCCTTAATAGGCAATGATTTTTTTTTTTTGGTACAAAGGAAAAGAAAGTCTGGGCCACTCCTTCCCAGCTAGATCATCCACAACAGCTTGCTTCCATAGCTTCCGCCGGTGGCAACCTGTAGATGACCAGCCCTTCCTTACACAGACAACCCATATTTGCTAAAGAGTCAGCAACCACGTGATGTTCTTGATTTGTTTCTTGTTTAGATTAATACAGTTTTGAATTTGTTTGTTCATTTTTCAAAATTAGATTTTCTTTTGTTTATCACATAAATAATCAAATTACTTGAATAATCAAATCCATGACAAAATCACTTAGATAATCAAATTAAATTATTCTTCACCAACAAAACTCAACTGATAGATATAGAAGTAAACAAAACCCATATTAGCATAAACACCAAATTGCATCAACATCAACATCAACATAAACACCAATGAATAGATGAACAACAATAAGAAGTTCAAAATGGGCAAAACAAAAACAATCAAAAGAACATATTTTTTTTAATGTTTTAAGGAAAAATTCAATGCAACAACAATGAACAGATGAACAACAATGAACAGGAAAAAAAACAACAATGAACAGATCTGGACAACCGGACAAAAATTCAAAATCAAGAAAAAGAAAAAATCTCAACTAGGCTTCATGCTCCAGATCTGCTCTCGAATGGAACGAAGCTTCTCGTTGTCTCCCTCCCGCCGGCGAGCTCGAGACTTGGGAGCTAAGATCCACGACGATTTTTCTCATCGCCTTTTTCGCTCACAAGCTGGATGTGGCCAAGAATGATGTAGACAACGACGGAGAGAAAGAGAGAGGTTCTAACATCACTGCCGCGTGAGCTTGGGCCGCTGCACCAACTGACCTCGCCATCGTCGGAGGAGCTTGAGGGGGTCGAAGTGTGGTCGGAGAGAGAAAGGGTCAGAGTATGGTCGGAGCTTGAGGTTCAGAGAGGGAGAGGGTCGGAGCTTGAGGTTCAGAGAGAGAGAAGGTCGGAGCTTGAGGGGGTCGAAGAGAGAGAGAGAGAGGGTCGGAGCGACGGATAGGGGAGGGGATCGGATTTACAACGGCGGCAGAGAGTGGATAGGGAATAAGGCTAGGGTTTATTTGTTTTTGTTGTTTTATAACTCATATACTGTATTTGTTTTTATTTTAAGTTTTTGTGTTATTAAATTCATTTTCATTTTTTGTTTTTTTTATTAAATCCAACTCAGCAAATTAATTACACCTCACACATCCAATAGTCCACATCAGCGTCCACATCATTGGTGTAAAATCCAACTATCCACGTCAGCAGCTACTTAACGGTTAAATCGATGGAAGGTAACGGTAGGCATCAGATTGAATATTTAATAATAGAATGGGCACTAAATTGGGTGTGAAATTGAAGTGTGAGTACTAAATTGAGCAAAATAAAAGTTTGGGTACTAAATTAAATATTCGGCGAAAGTTTGGGTACTAAAAAAGTGGTTATCCCACAAATGATCAATGATTCTAAGTTCATAAGTTTCCAATAAGTTCTTTTGCAGACATAGAAAAGTGGAGTTTTGCAGGCTGTGTGATCATGTTTCATTAAGCTTAACTGTAATAAACTGTTTACCACTTTATTATTCTCCTTCTGAACTCCCATGCATCCACCAAACATCATATACCTAATTCAAATATTGCTTGAAACTTAATTAAATTTCTTCTCAGTATACTCCTATTTTTTACTATGAATAAAAACAGAAGTTCATTACATCAGAAATAAAGAAAAAAGTTCATTAGGGTTGAGTTTTGCTGCTAACAATTCAAACAAATAACTTAGAAATTTAAATAACGTTCCGAATTTCATTATCTTATTATTTGACAATTTAATTTCACTTAAAATTGATGGAATGAGATTCTTATTTCTTTACTCTCTTAAATCACAACTTATGGGCTGTTTATTTTGTAAAAAAGAAAAAAAAAATCTTATGTGCCATTTGTTTAAGTACTTTCAAGTGAATTCCTAAGAAATTATATTTTTCTTATATTTCAAAATTAGTTTTTTTTTTGTTTTAATGTGATTTTGATTAAAGGCGGTAGCAGTGAGGCGGCGTGAGCACGCGACGAAAGGCTTCGGCGTGAGGCGGCGGCGAAGGGCATAGCATTGAGGCTTTGTTTCTGGAGAGACAAAGCGCGACCATGACGTCGGATATTCGTATCTCATGGCAGTTTATGGGCTTTGGGATCGTGATCGATCTTGTAAGTCTTCTTTGGTGCTTCTAGTGATGGTGGATGGTGTATCCAATAGCCATGTCAGGTCTCGCATTATGATTCGCGGTGCCATATAGCTATGATTTGCTAGTTTGTGTTTGGTTAGTTTATGTTTTATTAGTTTGACTTTGTTTGATTTATGTTTTATCAGTTTTGGTTTGGCTTAGTTATTGTTTTATTAGTTCGGTTTGACTTAGTATCTATTTCATTAGTTGGATTTAATATGTATTTGGATACCAAGGTTTCCGAATTAGGCATGTAGGATCTTGAGTTAGGATCTGGGGTGCCAGGTATTAGTCTGCTTGTTCGGGTTAGGTTGTGTTTAATTTCTCTCGAGACAATTGTATTCTCTATGAATTTTAGATCGTGAATTTAGGAGCTCGTAGGTATTTAATATTCTTAAAAAAATTAACCACTAACTTGTAATCTCTTACGATTAGCCTACATTTTGAATTTCCTTCTCAAAGTTTTGCCTCCAAATCAACTTATATTCCTTATTTGAAATAAAACTCAAACCATAAAATCTTCCACTCTCCCTTCATCAAACTGCATATTTTTGAAATAGTCACTGATTTTTACATTGAAAAGTCTTATTAAAATTTGTTAATATCAATCTGACACAAGGTTGAAGATCATGATTCGAACCCCTCATTGTAACCACAGAATGAAGGAGAAATAAATTTAGATTGTTCAAGGAGTTTTAATGTATTTTCTATATCGAAGAGTTAGTTTCTAGAGAAATAAAGCTCAAAACGATAGTTAATTTGAACCACAAACGAATCCAAAAAGTTCAAAAATATCATAAAGTGCACAAAATGACTAATCACGCGCTCCCACGTGCCCTGCCAAAGACAAACATGTTAATATGAGCTCGCCACATCACGCACGCTTGCATTATTCCCCATTCGCCTACACACGTTGCCACTGACGACCACATCACCACCCACGTGGCATGACTCGTCTCTCTTAGACTTTCTGTAGCCTTTTCTTTAGCCATCCAACTAGATTGTGCCACGTCAACGAGAAAATGTTGGTTTGACCACTCTAGATCGAGGCTAGAAATGAATCAGGAGTCAACTCGCTTGAGTCGTATTTTGACTCATCTTGAGGTAGGAATGCAACGAATAATGAGTTTGTGATTTTTTCAGAATGGCCTTGATCAACTCTATTGTCATCCACATCATCAAGAGGTTAGCTTCTACTAAAGGGTGGGTTGCTACCTGAGGAATTGGTAGGACAATCAAGGTTCTAGCAACAAGTAGTTGAGGATTCTGGTCATGATTCCTCTTTTCGGTCACGTCGTCACAGAGGTCTTCTTGGTGTTCTAGATCTTCTAACACAACATTTATTGATTATGTGACTTGTCTGGTTCAGAGATCGGCTCTTCCTCTTAGTTTGTCTAGCGTGGATAAAGTTGATTGTTCTATTCCAGAACCTTGATCATCTCCTTGGTTGGTGGTTGTTTTCTTTCCGTGTCTTTTGTTTTCAATTGTCTTAGTGTGATAGGATATCTAGCTTGTTTTGTTCGAGTTCCCAACAATGGAACCAATAATTTGACTATAAAAATTTGATGTAGTCTTGAAATGGAATGGCGTTAATCTCGAAACCCTTCCATGTGTCAAGGTTCTATAAGTCTGGGAACTCGGGCTTGGAAGTTTTGGTTGGAATGTTGAGAAATGGTATTGACTTGTTATGCGCACATGAAAATACTATTAAGCGGAAACATCGAATGCGTGTCACCGAATGACGACCTCCACACAATTGTTTGAATTTTCACTTGAAGATTCTAATATATTTGAAGAACATTTGAATGTATTCGAAGATCATTCAAAGATTCAACGAAGAACATGAATAATATTTGAGAGAGTTTTTGTACTTTTCGAGTTTGAGAATGAAAAATGAAGTGGATCGACCTTTGGTGAAGGTCCTATTTATAGGCCTCCAACTCACTAATGACGTGACGGAATTTGATTGACAGAAATTATTGTGGGTCCCACTTTAGAAAGGAGTCATTCATCTGAAAACTATGTCTACTAGGGGAGCATGTTTATGAAAACTATGTTCGCAAAAACGTGTACTTGTGTAGCCTGTTGGTGAGGAGCACGTCCATGAGAGGAATATGTTTGTTATATTCTTTTGAAGATGCGGACATGTTTCCGAATTAGAGTGAATGAGTCCAAAAGAGAGTTGGCATGACAGACTTTGAGAATGAGCGTATGTCTAAACAGACATGAGGTGTTCACGGTTGTGTGTATAGAGGGACCCGCACAGATGAAAGGTGTGTTCCAAATGGATGGAGACTTGTGGATGCATTTGTATGTGGTAATGGGGAAAGAATATGGAGCATGAAGATAAGGTGTGTACGGACTCACAAAGGATCCGCAAATGAGAATTACTCGAACTCAAGGTGCGCAGACAAAGAATGAGTGCACAAATGATTTGGCTTGTGTGAATGGTGAGTAATTCTATATGTACAAAGATTTGTACAAAAATCTTTGTACAAATGATGTGTCAGTTAGTTAAATATGACACATCTAATATTTTGATGATGAGGTGGATGAATTAAAATTTGCCAAATGTACACTAGATGTTATAAAT
>JAYMTG010000785.1:0-10718 GCA_036897565.1 Pelargonium exstipulatum
GGAGACGGATTAAAGTTTTTGTTTCATTTTCTCGTGCTCCAGAAAATATCTAAACGTGTATTGAGAATATTTCTTTATTGAAGAATTAAAATTTTTTGGATTTGAAAAATGGAGGAAACATTATAAGTAGAACTGGAAATAGAAAAATATTAGAAAACGAACGAACTAATTTTAACCTACATACGAAATTCAAGTAGGTATCAAATTACCTTCGTAATTTACTCAATGTAAGTTGTAAATGGGGTTGGCCGCCCTTATCACTTCATCCCATCTTTTCCATCCACAAAAGTAATATAATTGTAACTCACAAATTCGACAAAAAACACGACATGCCAACACGTTTATTAAGCGTTTCGTGTAAGCGATATAAACACGATTATTAAATATGTCGTGTTTGTGTTGACATATATAGTACATAGACATGACACGTTTGCAACTGTCATCAACAAACCTTTATGGATATAAAATGTATTGGACCTGAGATCATGAGGTTGGGCTTCGTTTATTGGGACTCAATGTGATTGGGCTATTATCAGCAGAATATAAGGCCCAGAAGATAAACCTGAGGCCCATACAAATAGGCCCACTTAACCATAAACGGACAAGACAAGTGGCTGCTACTGGTAGTGCTAACGGACAAATAATTTGAAATGTAAAGAGTCCCGCTCTTCTCTAATTTTAAATTCTCGGTCTCTCTCTAAAACGTATTATAGTCGTTACACAGAGAAAATCAAAACCCTCTCGTCCTCTCTCTCTCTCTCCTCAGTTTCTCTCTCTACTTTCTCTCTGTAGAACCAGAACGAGAGCTCAGAGAGGCCACTGTTTCGGGAACAAGAAGAAGAAGCGATGGCGACAACAATAGGTATGATGGATTCGGCATATTTCGTTGGCAGATCTGAGATCCTTTCGTGGATCAACTCTACTCTCCATCTCAGCCTTTCCAAAGTCGAAGAGGTTCGTTTTTTCTTCAAACCTAATTCTGAATTCGATTTCCTCTGAATTTATTCGTCGGATTTGTTTTTGTTTTCCATTTATGTTGATGAATTTGTTGGATCTGCGTGTTGTAGGCGTGTTCTGGTGCGGTTCATTGCCAGCTTATGGACGCGGTCCATCCAGGGATGGTGCCGATGCACAAGGTCAATTTTGATGCCAAGAACGAGTACGAGATGATCCAGAACTACAAGGTTCTTCAGGATGTTTTCAACAAACTCAAGATCACAAAGGTTCGAATTTGTTTCTTTTTGGGGGCGAATATTATTTATTTTTTGCCCTAGCCATCTGAACATGTTAGAATACATATATACTTTGAATTCTGGTAATGAAAATTTGAGTTTATGTTTTATTAGTTCTGAAATTCCCAAATTGGTTTGTCTATTGTTGATTTGGGATACAGCATATTGAGGTTAGCAAGTTGGTGAAAGGGCGTCCACTTGATAATCTGGAGTTCATGCAGTGGATGAAGAGATATTGTGATACTGTCAATGGAGGCCTTGTTCAAAGGTAATCCAATCTTGAATTCCATTTTTCAATTTTTTTATGTGAAATGAATTTTGATATAAAACTGAAATTTGATGAGACTGTCATCTCGTCTGCACAAATTGGGTATCATAAAATTCTCTTAGTTTACCAAAGAGTGGACTTGCAATAATTTTGCCACTCACACAAATATAAGTGTTGTATACAAAAGTAAGCTTAAAATTATATGGGATACAGAGGTATCTCATATTCCATTTCACTTCTTTCCATCCATTGCATGAGGTATGAGTAGTTAATAGTTGCATGAATTCATGATGTACTATATAATGCAAAGGAGAATACTACATGGTGGCCAAGTGCAACTGTCTCATATATTTTTAACCTGAAAATTGTGAAACATAGAATTTGGGCATCAATACAGCATTAAAAAACTTGGTACAACACACTTGAATTCACGGATCTCAAATCAAAAATCATGGTCGTAGATGAGAGTTGCTTGAAAAATATTACATTTAACATTCAGTCTCACATGATTAATTCTTTTATTATTGTTACAATTGCCATTTGTATCCATCATTCTCGTGGAATTTCATATTGTTAGTTAGACCATGTGTTCTTACTTGATTAATCATTTTCAAGATAGGAGGTTGGCCCACTGAACAAGGTTCAAGGGATGTTATGTTCTTCCATAATTCATAAAAATAAAAATAATTACCTTTTCCTGATTACTTGGGTTATCCATGGATTCCTTATCAATAAAAACCATTCAAAGTTTTTATATATCCATTATAATAGTTTGGCTTCACATTTCAACTTCCACACATTGAATTGTTTCATGATTTCTTTTCCTTAGAAGTTATTGTAGAGTGGTCCCTTTTGTATCCAATTTAGATTTTGTCCCTTTCTTTTGAGTGAACCAGAACATTTTGAGGGGCTTATTTTCCTATAGTCATCACCAAGTTTGATTGAGCAAATATTGTTCGCGTATAGTTGTGCACTAGTTGTTGGGTTGTATTATAGTTTGGAGTAGATAATAATGTAGATTTTGTTGTATACTATACATTTTTGTTGCTACTGGATAAATATTTTGACTGATTGATTTTCTGTTGTTAGTTACAATCCTCAGGAAAGAAGAGAAGCTTGCAGGGGAGGAAAAGAAGCAAGCAAGAAATGTGCCCAATCGCAATCTTCGAGCAAGAGTGCAACAGCAGCAGCAAGAGTTCAATCCTCCCATGGCGCTAGAAGAAATGATGCATCTTCTGTGAACACCACAAATCATCATTCAGCAAAGACCTCTAGACCACCAACCCCTCCTACTGTGGTGCCGGCATATGATGAACAGGTACTAACCAACAATCAATGTAGAAGAAAATAAGTAAATACTAAATAACATGTTCAGGACAAGTGCATGGTCTAATGAATACTCAATTATAATGCAGATCACGGAGTTGAAGCTGTCAGTTGATAGCCTAGAAAAGGAGCGGGATTTCTACTTTGCTAAGCTGAGGGACATTGAGATTTTGTGCCAGAGTTCTGAAATCGAACGCTTACCCGTACTGTCTCTCAGAAACCTGTCTTGACACATCCAAAGTTGTTTTTCATAATAAAATGGTAACAAGAGATGTGTGTTTTCTCTTTGCAGATTGTTGGAGCGATAAAGAGGATCCTCTACGCTACTGATGACGATGCTTCTGTGGTGGCAGAAGCTCAAGCCATGTTGTCCCAACCCCAGCAGGAAGCCGAAGCTCTGAGTCCTATTGCTGAGTTGTCCGAAGAAGGAATAAAGTTGGAGCCACAAAAGAGAAAAAACATAGTGAACTTTGATGTTGAAGCAGCAGGCATCACAACATTGTCTCCAAGGCAGAGGATATCTGATGCTTCTGATGTCCATTGCAGCAGCTCACCTCTTATGACCTACTGATTTGGAATCGTCTTCTTTACCTTATATGAATATCTTTGGACCCTCGTGATCTACTGGTTATTGGTAGGAACATATATAAGAGAGGTCTCCTGGTCTTTGTTCATACAACACCCTGAGTTGTTGTTCTAGGTTTTAAGCTGGTTTTTTTTAGTTGGTGCTCTTGTTTTGGTACAACTCAAAATGTGAGTCTATTTGGGGATGGTTTTGCAACTTATATTGAAACATACATTTCAGAATGTTTCGTTTTGATGCGTTGACTATAAATTCTGTCCCGAATTAGTTTGAAATTTGTATTTTGTTCTAATTTGGTCCTAATTTGACATTTAGGAACTTGAAATTCCCAAATTTAGTAAGTGGCACTTAAGGTTTCCTGTTGACTCGGATGGTACTTCCAAGATGTGTGGAGGACCCTCCAATTCTTCAGAAGAAACATAGGAATTATAAAAAGTTTGTGTTTTGTATGTTCATTTTTTTTATGCACAATCCATTACTCATTTCAAGTAAATCAGATTGTGTGTAACCTTCCAATATGAATGCCCAAACACAACTTGAGAAGGTGCTCTCTGTGAATTTTACAGTTCTAGGAAAAGTTGTTCAATTTGAACCCAGAAAATTTGATATTTTGTTTTCCATAATTTTTTTGCCAGAAAAATGAACCTGCACAAGTAGGTGGACAAGGCCAAAAGATTCCGAAGACCAGCGGAGGCATCTTGTGCGGCGCCGCCGCGGCGGTGGCCACCACCCTTCAGCACGCCCAGGAGGCCATCTCTGCAAACAATTCACCTACCTCCAAATGATACTTTGATTCTGGGTTTTATTTTTCTTTTTCAGATCCTTGGATGTTCATGTTGGTCTACTAATTATGTACTGAGATTTTTTGTGTATTAAATTTAATTACTTCTACAATTATGTAATGATCAATCAAAACTCACTTCTTTTCCTTAATTTCTGTGCATTGTTTTACAAGATTCCAACATTCCTAGGCCAAGTTGACAACCGAATAAACTGTCATTCTCAACCCCAACCGCGAATTGTTTACAGCATCAAAAAAAGTTGACAATAATGGCCATCTATATATTTATATAAAGCTCTTTATATATTCTCTTCTAATCTGAATCCGAATCCGATTCTTTCTTTTCTTTAGTCCTTAGATCATGTCATGTCCTGGTTTTAGTTTGTTCAATGAACAAACAATTTGGTTTTCTTCTTGATATTGTGCTTGTTTTTGTGTTGTTGGTTTATTATACAAAATGGGTTTGGCAATATCGAGATTTGTGAAAATGTTGTTTGCAAAGAAAGAAATGAGGATTCTGATGGTGGGTCTTGATGCTGCTGGTAAAACGACCATCCTCTACAAGCTCAAGCTTGGAGAGATTATCACCACCATTCCTACTATTGGTACTAGCTTCTTCAATATCAAATTAATATATATATATATATGTGTAATTAGATATGCTAATTTGGTTGGTTTTTGATGGTCAGGATTCAATGTAGAAACTGTGGAATACAAAAATGTTAGCTTCACAGTTTGGGATGTTGGAGGTCAAGACAAGGTAATCATCAGTTTCTCCAAATTAAACTTTGTGAGACCAACCTATACATACATATATATGTTGTTATGTTTGGTGTATATGTTGCAGATTAGGCCTCTATGGAGACACTACTTTCAGAACACACAGGGTCTTATCTTTGTGGTTGATAGTAATGACAGAGACAGAGTTACTGAAGCTAGAGATGAGCTTCACAGGATGCTCAGTGAGGTTGGTCACATCTCTTCATTTTCACTGATCTTCAACACTAACACACACAAGTCTTGGTTCTGAATTAGAAATTGGGATTCTATAGCTTTCGGGTTACATTTTCCCCTCGTCTGGATAGAAACTTGTTGTTGATGTCGTTTAGCAGCTTTCATAAGTAAGACATGTTAAGTGAAAACTAGTGCGTCACACTGAGATACACTTTCTGTAACGTCCAATATTTTGTGTACCATCAACACGTTTGTTGTTAATTTTCAGGACGAGCTACGCGAGGCCACGTTGCTCGTGTTTGCCAACAAGCAAGACCTACCAAACGCCATGACAGTCTCAGAAATCACTGATAAACTAGGCCTGCACTCCCTCCGTCAGCGCCGCTGGTAATCACATTCAGATCACACCATAGCATTGTGTTTTAAAAAACAAAACTACTCACAATTGTTGTAATGACCATTTTGTTCTGATTGATGCAGGTACATTCAGAGTGCTTGTGCCACAAATGGTCAAGGCCTCTATGAAGGTCTTGATTGGCTCTCCAGCAACATCTCTAGCAAGGCAAGAAACTAAACCCACCAAGCTCTTCACTTTCTTCACAATCAGCACTTCAATAATCTGATAATTCTTTACTGGTTAATTTCCCATCAAAACAGACATGAAATCCACTGCTCAGATCAAGTTACTGCATGTTTTGACAGTAAAAATGAATAAATGTGTATTGGTATTTATAGACTTATAGTTACTGAATGTTTATACGTAAACTTTGTGCTAAAATGTAATATTTTGTAAGATTATCGAGCATCGGATTCTGCAAAATCAACTGGTAGTGGTTTTGGAATGAAGCCATGAAATGGAGTGGATAATTTCAAATTATGGAGCTGAGGCTTTTTGTTCTTTTATAGTTAGTAGCACCAGCAATGCTTAGAAAAGCTGCATTATTATGGAGATATTTAGAGTTTTTATGATGTTTTCAATGGTTGGTGGGTGTGGGGAAGCTTCATTTCTTGAATTTAAAGACCTTTGGCTCCAATGTGACAGCTCGAAAACACCAGAATTTCCAGAGGCATGCCTTGAATTCGTGTTCTTGGTAGGTGAGGCTCTGTTTTGACCAAATTCATGAAATAAACTTATAGTGGGTAAAAACGAATATTTACTGTGTGATACATCTTACTCGTCCCATCGTCCGGGTAGAAACAAGTTGTCTGTTTGTTGATGTCGTTCAGCGGGTTTTAGACTGGAACGTAGGTCGTTTTTTATGTCTCATGGTCATGTTTCAAATTGTCAGTCTCTTCGGATATTATTTTATTGGTTTTCGCATCGTACGTTCGATATGATGGCATTTTGAGGACTCCATATTTTTATGTATGAACACTAGTTAGGGTTGAAACTAGGTATGGTTGGGAATTTAGCTACTGTACATTTAATGTGAGCAACAGACATGGTACTCTAGCTTGGATCTTTGAGCTAAAGGACACTGTAAAAGCCATGAAATGAGCAACCATACATCAGAATCACATTAATTCTTTAGCAACTTGGAGATGCAGATTGGTTGGGTGGCAAGGAATAACTGTGGTTGGTCTACTCTTTTTTTATGTTAACTTTGCTCTTTTACCATAAAAATACTTTGTTCTAGCTCTTCGGTCGAATTAGGGCATAGGTCATTGCTAGGGTTTGAATCCTCTAACCCGTCACATGTACCATCGCTACAAGTGGATAAGAATACACTTCGTAAAACCTAGTTCAAGAATATCAAATCTTCACAATTCATGACTGACGTTCTGAAAGTTAACTTTGCAACGCTCAAACATTCTATAATATCCCTTAGATCTCAGACCTCCCAGAGTCCACCGAGTAGGTGCCTTCGCCATCAATGGCATCTTTTCTCGAGTTGTCCAGAGACTGGTCATACATCATTGACATTAGTGGATAAGAGTACATTTCCCGAAAGCTAGCTTGAGGAAAAGAATGTACCTATACTATAGTACCGTTTGTCTCGAAACAACTTGAGGTCGTCGACAAAGTTCTTTTCAGTGTGCCATCAGTCAGAAGCTATCTAGTCTCATCAGTCGAAAACTGCCCATAAGTCAACAACGTGACGCCTTCGTAAGAATAGTTGTTTTCACCTAAAACTTCTCTTCGACGCGCTTGCTTCTAAACAGGCCCCAAGTAGAAAATGATACCAAAAGATTTCACACCAACTATTGAAGCAAGTGAGCAATGGAGATTGAGGATCTAAGAAGAAACAAGAGAGTACCATAGGTTTGTAACAAGTTGTACCAGAAGATATAAAAAACAAGGTTGCTCCTAGCTGTCCACAACCACTGGTTGAGACCGTTCCTTCACGAGTGTACCATCCATTTTGCTTTATCATATCTCCCATCTGTAGCTGCTTGTGGTTGTGTTGTGCATCACTTTCCTCTTTCATTTTCTCTACACATTTTCAAAAAACAATGGAACCCAACAAACAATTTATATGCAACAGACAAGCCCCTTACTATTTCTAGCTTACACACTTTTCTCTTCTTTTTTTCCCATCACTTGCTCCATTATTTTCAAACTTTTTGGAGGGATTTTACCAAAACCGGGTCGTGCAAATCACTTGAAAGCACATGGATCAACCCTACTTAGGACCACATGATAACTCATGTGGGAATGCACGCAACATTCCCGTCTTCTGTGTAAACCAACTCAAACCCGTGGTCTCAATGTCACAAAGCTACAACTTTACTACGAATCGTGCAAATCACTTGAATACCCTATTCTTAGACCATAAGATCACTCGTCTTTCAAAGAACTCTTTTTTACACACAAGACTCCCAACTATGACTCAAACCCGTGATCTCAATGTCACGGAGCAACAACCTAACTACTTCAATAAGGCTCGCCCTTAGAGCCTTTAGGACATCTACTGTGTTGTGTGGGGCATTTTTGCGGGGTTAGCTTTTGCCCCACAAAAACACAGACATGAACTGGAATTCAGAAAACATTGATGTTAAGAACCTGTGACAAAC
This sequence comes from Pelargonium exstipulatum, assembly GCA_036897565.1. Lineage (NCBI taxonomy): Eukaryota > Viridiplantae > Streptophyta > Magnoliopsida > Geraniales > Geraniaceae > Pelargonium > Pelargonium exstipulatum. Next base: position 8,160 of record JAYMTG010000785.1, read on the forward strand.
CATACCAAGCATAAAACAAAAAACATAAAAAGCAAGAATAGGACCAGTCTCAACAAAATAAAGCTAAACCAAAGTCCATTCTCAAAATCTCAACCTTTTGATCTCTTTATGGCTTGTGAAGATTTCACAGTACTCCAAATACAACCAGAAACCTATGTTTCTGTCCTTGACTTTTCTTCCAGATGCATGGAATCAGTTTCTCAAGACATTTATGCAAGCCATGCTTAACCTTTTTAATCTCTTATGGGGTTTATGAAGAATTAAAAGAACCAAAAAGCATTCTAATAATGTTTACATAAATGAGATTCAAATCCTCGAGAATATTTATAAGATCCGGGACCAAATCATCAAAACATTGACAAGTGAAAGGAAAACCATATGCAACTACATCAGTCGCAACATTCTATTCTCCAATTGCCTAAACAAACCCGATATGCCTTCCAAGGACTTCCATTCTTCTCCAAAAATAGTTTACAAATTTCCAACTCCTAATAGTTCGCCTAATAAAGCATCTAAGAGAGTTCATTTCAATCTACTCTTCCATCTCCTGCTGGCCAATTTCCAAATCACAAACATAACAGTGAACTACAACAGTCATGTAGTTAAATTATGTTTAATAATTGCTAAAACTCACTAATCAAACTTCTAAGAGCACTCACTAACCCAATCTACTCTTCTTTTTTCAAATGGATATTTTCAGATCAAGAACGTAGTGTAAATACATGCCATATTAGGAGCATCATCGTAAAAGGACTAAGTAACGACATAGAATACACATTAAGTAAGCACATAATTGAAAGGCAAAAGTTGCAACTCATCCTAAAGAGAGGAATTGTCTATAGGAAATTATATGTTATTAACTATAAATTAAGTTTATAGTTGAGCTTCCAAATTACTTACATCTATGATCTGTGTTCATCATGAAACACAATCACCCAATAAAACTCGACATTGCTGATAGAGGGCAGTTAGACCTTGTTGGAAAGAGCTCTCCAATTCAGTTACCTAATCTAAAATTTTAATATAATTGACTTAAGGGATCAAGAAAGTCTACTAATTCCGCAAAAGTTAATGAACACAATGAAAACAACTCTTTATCATACACATATAAAGAAGTCATATATTTGTGTTCATTGATAATTGCACATCTAAGATTAAACTAGATATATCTTTCCATTCTTGACCCACAACTCCACCTAAGACTCCACTCAAAGAGATGCACAACAATAATTGCCTTCCAGATCCATTTTCAGAGATTATCAGAGAAATGCCTAATATAAATCACCAAAACACAACATTGCAGCTTAAGAACAGATACTCCAATAATATTAGATGAGTAATTGTGTTATACCAAGTTTAATAGTAGGCAATTAGACAAGAAAAGATTAATGAGGGCTGCTAACAGACACATGACTTAGCGAAGGCAACCGCATCTGCTGATCCTGAGTTCTGCTCCTCTTGAACCAAGGCTCTACTGAAGATGGGTTAGATGACTTCAGGGACCATGAATCATTCGAGCTATCCGAGCTGAAATAAGCATCAACCACTCCACTTGGGCTGCCAGGCTCCGACATATGCTTTCGCTTACGGCCTAAGCTTAGGCTGAGACCATGTTTGCCTGATAATTCAAGGATAAGTTTAGAGCATCCATCCACCTCCTCCTGTTATACATGGGCAGATGTTAATGAATGTCTGTGGTCAAATCAAGATTAAGCAAGTGTTCAACAAATGCCGCGATATTAGCTCTTAAACATGTTTAAGATATACAAACCTCTGTGATTTTCAGCACACCCATCAGTTGATTTTGGTATTCCACAGGATTAAACGGCTCAATTTCCTTAATAACATGCAGCATTATTGCAGTAGCAAGCACAGAAGGACGATAAAGCACAAACCTTGGATCTGGCAGTAAAAAAAAAAACACAATTTTGATGATATTACTAACCAAGTACCATCAATTATCAAAACTACCATATATAGTCTTCACTGCACAGATATGAAACTGAAATGAAATAAAGATGTGATTTTTGGCTCACCAGCAATGACCACAAGAAGTAGGCGCTCACACCTCCACAGAAACTCCCAATGTAAGTTGTTCTTCAGCCCAAGCCTCCTTGCAATGTGATTAAAAAATGAAATTGGGGTCACTGGATTCATCCTCCACTGAAGAGAAGACAGCACCAGAAGCTCCATTCTCTGAATGGTCTTTGCCTCAAAAACAAACTTTGATTCCTCCACCTGAGAAAACAAAAGAAACCCACATCAACAACAAGTCCAATAATAAGCACACAATGCGGCATTTTAACAAACACTTGGAGTGCATAAACAGCACTACACATACTTGCAGGTCTAAAAGGAGCGGAACTTGTGTCTCCTCCACCTTGGCAGCCAGAGAGAGACAGGCCACAGCAGCCAGCTGACTCATCCATGGCTTGTCTCTCTGAAACTTCAAGCTCGAGACGAACCTATCAAAGTAGTTTACAGCAAAAACAGCGGTCAAAGAAGAGAACCCATAATGGGCATTGACCCTCAGCATCCAATCCACCGCCTCTCTGCGAG
>JAYMTG010000786.1:0-10715 GCA_036897565.1 Pelargonium exstipulatum
GTGATTATTTTCCTTTGCTCTAATAGTATATAATATATTTAGTGCCTGACTGTGCTGAATTCAGAATTCAGTCAACCTAGATTTTTAAGAAAACTTGTTTCTACTTAATCATCCATCTTTCTTTTTCACACACATTGTTAATGCATTTACGTGCTTGTGTTGCTACTCAGCCTCCCCCGCATTATTTCCATTAGCCGTTTTATTTTTGTGCTTAAACTAGTTTATCGTATTATCACATCCTCATTAAATCAGTTCTAAGGTTTCAATTGTTTGCAGACAAAATTTTCCATGGCAATGATTGATACTAGTATCAGAGAAGCAGTGTATCGTGATTGGCTTAGGTATTACAACTCGGTTGAGAAAATAGGCCGAGATAAAGCATATTGAAAATGACCGACAATTTTTCTCCTTTATTTTTTTACATTTTTCGAATAAATGGGTGACGATTATGTTAAAACTACGGTCGATGCATTCATGTGGTGCGGCCCGTATCTACGCAATTTTAATCCTATCTGCTTTTTCTGATTTATTAATCGCGGTAAGTCTCTCTACTGTTAAAACTTAGAAGTAGATGTGGCAGTTCAGGATTCGGTTTTTAGATAGTAAAAATTATTTTACGTAGAGCTGGCAAAATTTGGACCTGAAACAGCAAACGCCCAAAACCAAACCCACAAATTTTCAGGTTTGGGATCTATAAAATAGTCCCAAATGATTTTTGGGCCGGGTTTGTCATTGAGAAATTATGTATCGGTTGGGAGAACCTACTCTCACCGGCACATGCTCTAGGTAAATCTGCAACTGACCTGCATATCCCATAACTTGCTTCTCTTGTGGGCTGGCCGGCTGGGTTAGTTCTTTTCATCCCAAACCCGAATTCTCAGCTCTAACTATCCGAAACCACATAAATGCAGGTTGGATTTTGGGTGCCTGCATGTTCGGGCCAAAATTGTTGGTTCTAGTTAGACGGGTATCGTGAATAAATCAAAATTCTCGTTGTGTAGGCTATCTTTGGTATTGAAAAACTGGATGTTATCAAGAACATTTCAAGAATCCGGGTGCTGGTCATTTCTGTGAGTGAAGAATAATCAACTCCATTTTTGCCATGATTGCACCGTCTTGCGTGATTTATTTTGCTCGGTAAGACTCAAAGACTCCACACAGTTTTGTAATTGTACATTCTGTTTTATGTGATATAAAAAATTTCAGTCTTTCTCGGAAATGCCTGAATTCAACTCTATTTGCTATGTTGCGTCTCATCAGTCTGTATATTTTGGTTAGTATATGAACTTTATATAACAACTAGTAGTTTTTACCCAATACTTGGAAACCGTAAATCACAATGAGTGATGACTCGGTTGGGAGATAGGTTAGAGAAGAAACCGAAAGATCATTTAGAGCCAATGTGGGCTATGGCCAGTGTTCTTGTAGTTTGATCTGTTAAATTTGTTTTAACTTACCAAATATGAAGAAACCCGAACCCGAATTGCTGTCTATGTACATTATGTCAAATCCTGAAAATGTTAAATTGTTCCATGTTTTGTATTATTAGCCATATTGATAGTGGCACTCCACCTACAATACTATTTCCATGTAATATGATAATTTGTGGACAGTTTAGTCTTGTCAATTTACAATAAAAATGTGGTTTAATTTCGAAGTATGTCAAGTCTTTAAGCAACTGCAATATTTATTGAAAATTTAATAAACGTTGTTGAGCAAATTTTGAAATATAATAATCATGTGGTATTGACAATTAGGCTCTTGGTCTTCTTAATTATTTGGGTTTGGAAAATATCTTATAACTTATTAAAGATGTTAATGACTCAGAGGAACTCTACACCTCACAATTCGAAACCGAACTCAAAATTTGTACACATTTTGTGGGTCTGGACTGCATAAAATAAATAAATTTTGTTATTTTTGGGTTGTCATGTTAGACATATATGTTCATTTTACACGTGAAACTTGAAACCTACGTTTTTTTTTCTTTTGAGTTTTGTTCGGTTCTAATCTCTATCATTTTGAAATGCTTTTCCACTAATTGACCTTTTAGTAGATTGTCAGAAATTTGAATTCAACATAAATTGTACATTATCGGTAATAAAATGTTAACATTTGTTCCATCCAACTCTCGGATTCAACAATACTTCTCACATTTTGTGATTTAAAAGTGAAATCTAATTTGATCCAACCGATCTAAAACTTGGAATTCGAATGAACTCGCATATCTCTTAGGTCGAATCTGAATTAACTTAAGAAACCTAAAGCCGTTTCGAATCCTCCGTCTCTTTTTCAAGGGCTTGGTTTAACGGTGAAAGGTCAGTCTCTACTAGGGATTCACAAAAATAGTACGGACACTAAAAAACGGATCTCCTTTTAAGATTGAATTTGGTTTTAAGGTATGGAAGAGTCTTGAAACATATAGTAATTGACCTGAAAACACATGTACAGTACAAACAAAATATTAAATTAAAATGACACATTTTGGGTTAGCCTGGGAAAAAAAAACAATTAAATGACATAGATAACACAAAATAGGATTCAACTGAAACCTAACACATCAATTTGAGTATGCTATTTGAATTAAGCTTTAATATATGTTTTTATTTGCAGAGTCAATTAATGAGCATGTGAATTAAGATCTGTACCACCCAATTATAAGAAGGAATCTGGTTTTGGTCCAGCTCTTCGAAACTAATTTAGACCCTACACTATTAATTATTATTAATGTAATGCTTATATATTATAATGTGGAAGGTTGAAAATTGAGGTAGAGCCTAGATTCTTATCCTTGATTGCTAGGCAAGCTATGAGCTATGACTAATTTAGAAGTGACGATTCAGGCTTCCAATAAGGTTTGTATTAGAAATGCTTTACTTAATCCAGACCAAACAAATGTGTAAATTTCGAGTTTTAATAAAATATGCAAGTTTGTTCACCAGCGTTTTAGTCAGTTTTTTTCTTCCAAAAAATGCGTGATTCTAGAGTTTCGGGGGTAAAATATGTTGATTTGTTGGATCCACTAAAATTGATCTGATCTAAATATGCGACTTAAACCCGCAACAGTATGGATTGAAATTTAGATGCCCTCAAATATTAACTATAAATGGATGAAATGGGTATCTCAACCAACACCAGAAACAAATGCAATTGAACAAAACAAAACAGTCAAGAATCTCTAGAGTTGAAATTATTATATATATATGCAATTAAATGCAATTAAATGAACAGTTTCAAGATATAATTGTTTTTGTATGTTAACATCTCTCTATCCATTCTTCCATATCACTATCAGACTCGTTGAAAAATGTGGTGGAACATAAACAAGAATTTTATAATTGTAAGATTTTGAAGATGATCATTTGTGTAAGGTTATTTCCGTAATTGATCTCCCTAGAGAGCAAATGACCATATAGATGCGATGGTCACATTTATGATAATTCAAGTACCATGTTTGTCAGTTTGAGACCGGACTAAAACTTAAAAAGGCAAAAATCGAATCGAATCAAAATGAACTTATTTTAGACTCAAAAAAAAAAAAAAATTAAAGAAAGGGATTAGAAAATAAAATTATAATTCATTTCAAAACAAAGTGTATAAACAAAATGGTTTGAACATAATTTGAACTAGTATTGAACGAACTAAACAAAATACGGTTCAAAAAACCGGTCAGACCCAATTATGAACGCCAAGTCACACCTGGTTCTATGTGGTAGGCTTTTGAGGAAGATGGCTAGATAGGTACCAAAATGAGCTAACAATCAATGTGCCTCTTTCACAAATGAGCTAAGGTTGGTTTTAATTTTCACTATTCACTGAGATTGTCATTTTCATTGAATCAGTGCAAGATATTCCTGGAAAATGACATTCTTCTCTATGGAATTTTCTACATTTCAATCCCTTCATCCCATCTACCACCAAAGGAAGCAATTTCTCAACAACCATTTCACTGTGACTTTTGTATCCTCCTAAATGTTTCTCATTTCAATGTATACTATTCCAAGTAACTTCTAAGAGCTCATCGTTCGAGTTTCGGGTCGGGTTGGAAAGAACTAACCATGACTCGACCCGCAAGAGAAGTGGGTTGTGGGTTGAGTACCAATTGTCCAACCCGACGTGAAAATTAATAGCATATATTTACGCAGCCCGAATTCCCAAAATGAGGATAAGGTTTTCAGTTACAGCGGGTCTGGATCCAAATTGTCTATCTACAGGTAGGAAGAACAAAAAAGGTGAACCAAGGAGCGACTCCCGCAATTATAGGTTTTGGATCCAAATTATCATATCTAAATTCTATCTACAGTTGGGAAGAACAAAGATGGGGCAACCCAGTGAGCCAATGCATATGCTCTCGCTAATATAGAGTTCAGGTCCAAATTGTCATCTCTAAATTCTATCTAGAGTTAGAAAAAGGTCGACTCAATGCATAAGCCTCCCACTACTGCATGGTTCGGTAGAGTAATTTTTTTGGGTACTCAGTCTAACCCCTGTTTCGCAAAAAGGTTACAAGACAACAACCTTACTGTTGTACCAAAAGCTCGACTTCTAATACTATTGCCAAGAATTTAACATATAGCACCCAAAACTACACAAAATATCCCTCAATCTAAACCATTAACGACACATCTGAAAACCAAAAAATAAATATGTATGCTTCAGTTCAATATTGTTACCTGCAAAACTGGAACTATTGAATGAGCTTGAAGATGGAGTCTATTTTTTGGTATTGTCTTCGTGCCGACACTGTCTCGTCTTCAACAAGAATGATAGATAACCATAACCCAGCTTCATAATGGCTTTTCTTCTCTGTCCAATGAAAATTGCAAGTCAATAATGGCTTGGAAACAAGATCCTGATCGCGGAAGCAGACAATGGGAAAATGTAGCACATTACCTCATGAAACTGCACTCTTTCGCCACATGTTCGCTAAAGTCTTCACCAGTAATTATAGCACACGATAAATTATCAAACCCATATGTGCAAATGATCAATTCAATTAGTGTAAAGTCAACTCCCTAGTAGCCTTCCAGAAAACGGTTTTTCACATTAGCACTCAACAGATATGCAAAGGACTACAATAGCCTTGGACTAAGCACAATATACCAAAACCAGAATCTCCCAAATAAATCAATAAGTTTATGTATAGTTTACAATGTGTTCTTAGATAGAAATGTACCATTAACCTTGTTCATAAAACAATCCAAAATGCTCTAAAGAGATTGCTTCTATAAAAGACCTGCATCACAAGATAAGGGAGCATCATCACAAGATTAGGGAGCATCAGAGATGTAGCAAGGACAATTTAGATGCATTAAATTCATTTCCCTATTGATGACAGGACAATATGATTTTTTTAAAAAGGGCATTCCTGTCATTTCCATATAATTAAATGCAAGTTTTGTCTCTATCTTCACCACAAGTTGCCAGATCCTGTATTAAAGGACTTCCCACCTGCCTGCCTCCTCTTGCCCAAACTCTCCTATTTTTCTCATCATGGGAATTCAAAATCCTAAGCTAGCACCTCTCATCTTTATGATCTTACTTGCAACAAGCCAACTCTCAAGTTGCCGCAACATCCACAGAACGCTGAGTGAAGAGTCGGCTATACCTGAATTCTATACCAGGTTTCGATGGCAACTCTCTGCAAAAGCGCCTGAGGAGTCCAGCAAAGATGTATCCGACCAAGTTTATGAAGTTTCTCACCGATCAATTCCAGCGGGACCAAACCCACTTCATAATTGAATAGTCTTTCGAGAGTTTGAAGTGTTTTTGTAGCGATATAGATATTTCACAGTTGTTAGTGTCAAATCATTTCCTCTTCTCATTTCTAGTTAATGATGTATGATAGATACGATGAAATATAATGTAAGTAGTTTTTTTTGTTCTCAAGAAATTGTAATATTTTTTTATTCAATGGAATGGTTTAACCTCAGGAACAATTGCAGATAAATATTCTATACTTGACTCCACTTGAAATAGCTCCCTATTCTCTCTTTTTTCGTCAACTAACTCTCCGTATTTTTAATTTTTCATTTTGGCAATGTGAAACTGATGGTGATTGTATAGATATATTGGGTAGTTTGAAAGAATGTTTTTTATAGACCATGTGTCATACACTTGATGAGAGTACTGAGTACATCATGTACATGACAAATTGAAAGTGCACGGAATTGGTTACCGTGAAGAAAATATATATAGGAAGCTATCAACAAATGGGGCTAAGTATAAGGTACTTATCAGTAATTTTCCCTAACATTATAAAGGATGTAAAACTGCATTAGTTTGTCATCTAAATCCATTTTCCCTTTACCGGCATGACAGTCCAGCCGAATTCAGGCAAGGGAAGTTATATAATATACTTTATCTGAATAAAATAATACTGTGTTACATCATAGTCATGGGCACATTTAATTTTATATAAATTTAAAAGGTCAGATGGCACATTGAGTTAGTTTCAGTCACCGACTAAAAGTATATATGCATAATATGACTCTGAGAACTGTAATGGAATACAAAAGAAGTCAAATTCAAGTACATCAGCACAGGTCACTCATTTTGGCTTCATTTTTAAAATACTAGCAGCCAAAACAGTGGGGTAAACCGAAAACTTTAGGGTGACTTCCATGCAAAGCCACCAAATAACAAGGAGAGTTGGTATTTAAATAAGAAAACACAACCAATATTTTAGTTTCAATTTTATGCGTGTTTACTATTTGCTCTCTAAGAAGTCAATGAATACATTTGGAAGGATTCCAAGAACTAACTTTGATGATTAAACAATGAGAATGTAAAGGACTATATTATTGTTGCCTACATGATTATTTTATTTCTTTTATTAAAATAGCTGCATATACAAGACCTAAAGTTAGCTAGCAGTTAAGCATGTGGGAACATGTGGCACTTCTACATGGAAATTTCTAATATCCAATCACTTAAATAGACCAAAAAAGGAATGGAAAAAAAGAAGAGAAGAGAATATAGCTTTTAATATTATTTACCATTTTCTGTATCATAACTTTGAGGAGCTGTTTAGACTGTGTGACTCATCCAAAATATGTTGCTTTCCTACAGGGATTTTGTAGAAGAGCAATCAGTACCTTGCACCTGCTCATGACCGAAAATACAAATATACCGTATATTTTTACTTGGACAACAAAAACAGGAATTCAAAAACAAATTTTATGCATACTATGTGGCGTCATAGAATTTTAAGCAGACAAAGAACTACTCTAAGAGTAATAAACATATTTAAGAGAGAGAAAGGAAAAAATTGTACCTGCATGATTATTCTTGAAATGCAGAACAAATAAAAATGCCTGTTCGAGACCTGCAAACATTTAATATTTAATACTAAATATATATCAATATATGTACTCTTAAACACACGCCTCTGTCTAAATTACGAGGATAACATACCAAATGCAGAGATCCGACTACATTAGCTCAGTGCCCACAGGATCAACAGAAAAATGAACAGAAAGTGTATTCTGGATTATCGGCTGGAACTTAGAGCTCCACATCTGTTTTTACAAATTCAAGATATTTCATAATCTTGCCATACATAAAAAAGCAAAAGCTAAAAATTCCAACTGGAGAAAGGCTAATATGATGAATCTAGAAACATTCAGTTATTTTTCTATTTTAAGTCCTTTAGAACTTTCATTAATCACGAGTTCAGTTCTGCAACTAAAGATGTAGAATGCGTGACCATACTTCATTGTAGTTCTTTTGCATTTTGCAACATTAACCCATGTAAAACTAAACCATAATATTTTTAAGCAAATCATTAGTTTGGGCTCCTTACATTTCTGTACTCTAGGCTGCCCTGAAATATCTCAGAGGCATCAACTGCAAAATATGCCAGAAAGAGCCAATCAACTAGAAGAAAATAGGACATAATCATATAACTACAGAATGTGAAAGAGGGCTCACGTGATCGAAATCGTATAACCACTCCATGTGTATATTCTTTACTGCTGTCGTTAAAATTAAAACCTGACAGCAAAATGCTAGTAAGAAATTATATATTATTATAAATCGAATCCATGTAAGCTAATACTAGTCCATATTCTTAATTAGGTAGAAGAAAACCCAGAGAGGGTGAAAGTATTAAAGACTTTCAGCTCAAAAACACCTTGAGTAGATTGGACAATCAAGGATGGAAACTCCATTGTCAGTTTTTCTAGCGAATCCAATGCATCTTCGACGGGGCCATCCAATGCATTATCAACAAAGGAAAGAAGGAGAATGAACTCCAAGCCATAATTGAATTCCTGTCATAGCGAGTAACATATCAGTTCCTGGATTATTGCTGGATACTTAAATCACTTAACCAAGGCACTATTTAGAAAAACAAAACCAATCATATTGTGATATTAAGATTGCATTTGCATCACTAGCTCTAGTTTATATTTGTAGACGTGCATTTATTGGAATGTTGACATAACAATATACGAAATATAAAAGCAGCAAATTCTCATCACATTTATAAACACAAAGTTAGTATGTTAGATTCAACTCTAACCTCCCCTTTCCTGAATATAGGAAGAATGTCATCCTCTACTTCAGTTTCATAATCCACGTTAAGAAACCCCTGCAGTTACACAGAAAGTGCAAGCCCAATAAGTTGCATATTATAAATTTATCAGCAATACAGTTCTTTCTGCAGGAAACTAAAATTCAAAGGAACTGAGAGCTGGTGTTTACATGTTGGGCCATACATGGCAGTGGGGTGTTACATGCTCCTTAAGAACTCCCAAGTAGTAGGAATTCTCATAAAACTTCGCAATGTCTTCCTTTCTTTGAAAACGTAGGAAGATAGCATGCGTGTATTTCTCTACATTTTGATCAGAGAGACGACCTAACATAGAAAAATGTACATAAATGCCCAATAAAAGACAGATTACTTAATTTGTATGGCATATGAGTGCATGTGTCAGTGTCCCTTGATCAGCTACACTTACAGGTAAGTTTGTGGGTGTCGAACTACAATAATTTCTTGCTTAGATAGAGTTTGGTATTACCCAGTAGGCCAGTAGCTATAGAACTATAATAATCAACAAGAATTCTTGCATGGGAATTCATAACATTATATTACCTACTTAATATTAACAAGCGGGATCAGACAATACAGACCAAGTTATCAACCAACAAAAACTAGCTGCATTTAATGCCTAACAATGCATAAAAAGAGAAGCAGAATCTCACCTAATGATATTGTAATAATTCCACGCATTTGATATTGGCATGTAAAAAGATAATCCAGCATATCTTTCTCTTCCTCATCAGATATATCCTCCTTTGCTTTGAGAAGACATATGTGTTCCACAACTTTTCTGTACGAAATAGAGATATCTCAAAAAAATTCATGCTCAAATGTCAACATGCATTCCAAGTCCAAAACCCAACAACCCAAGATAAATTATAAAAATATCATCACCAATCTAAAAACTACAAAAGGACCATGAAGCCAACAAGATATGCTCCAAATTCCAAGTCCAGAACATAATCTAGCATATGAAGTATTAACAATCATATTATATCTAGTCTAGTACGTGAAACATTGAGAACCAAATATCCCACAAAGTACAGAAGAATTAACTAGCATATGTGTTCCAAAAATTTACTGTACAAAATAAAATAATCCCACCAATGTGATGAGATGTTCCGTTCTCAACTACACATATGACCACCAACGTGCATCCCAAGTCCAAAACACCACATCTCAAGTTAAATTAAGAAAATGTCCTCACCGATCTAGAGACCACATAAAGACCATCTATGAAGCTCACAAGCCATCAAAGCAACAAGATAAGCTCGAAATTTTCAGTTAATTAAGCAGAACATAAACTAGCTAGCAAATGAAGTATTAACAGTCACATTCTATCTAATCTAGTCCGGAAATGTAGAGATTGAGGAGTCAATTTTGTAGATTCTCAACAATGCATTATAATTTCACCACGAACCTTTTCCTCTTCATGTTGACACTTGAGCTCCGCCCCTCCGGCGCTGACAAAACCTTTCCCTGGTTCTTGCTCCGCAGAAAACGCGTGTCCACAGCCAAATTGAATCCCATAACTATGAAACAAAATAGTCTTAACAACATTTACTGGAAAAACCACATCAAACGTAGGGTTTCTAAACAAAACTACCTGGAAAGTCGACTTTCTCTGCGGCTGGATATGACATTTTCGGACAAATCCACCTACAAAACCTCCTCTCCCCCGCTGACAATCGCACAAGAAAACTTTCAATTTGTTTGTCCAACTTTCTTAGCAGCCAAACAGTACAGAATAGGGAGCGAAACTCACCGCATAAAGAAACGCAATGAGGAGAAACCGAGTTTTGCCGTAATCGGTGACAATGGCTGAGACGGTAGGTCGGAGATGGACTCCGATTAAGCGCTTGAATGAGCATTTTCTTCCTGATTTTCCCTTCTTTTCTCGGAAGAATATGAGACGTTAGGGTTTTAGCATTTCAATTTGCAGTGGCAGATTGTGTTGGTGTGGCGGTGGTTATAAATGGATGGACCAAAAAAATTCCCAAATTTTAAATGGTAGTTATAAATTGGCGCCACATTAAAACAAAATAAAGATATCAACGAGAGTAAAATGGGTATCAGTCAACTGATATAACCTTATATCAGTCAAACCATTGAGGTGATGACACCTCATTTAAAATCATGGATCCGGACGGGTCGCTCCGCTTCCACCAAT
>JAYMTG010000787.1:0-10713 GCA_036897565.1 Pelargonium exstipulatum
GCAAATACTTGGAATATACCGTTGTTTTTGTTCAATTTTTAATTTTTGTACAATACTGTTCATGGATCAGTTGCTTTGTCAGCTCTATGCATTTGTAGGGTTTTTGCTTTCAACGTTCGATTCGGTTGCTTGGGTTCAAATCTAGGGTTTTTGGTGTGTTTGTGTTCTGGGTTGATTTCGTTTTTCAATTTAATCGTTGTTTTTGTTGGACAATTTTGAATTCAGAATGTGTTGTTTTGTTTCAGTGTGTGGTGTGTGTTAGTTGGGTTCAAAATTGAAAATTTGTGATAATGCAGGTTGGTTTTGCAGTTCTGGAATCAGTTAATTGTGTGTATTAAGAGTCTGTTTTGTGCAAATAAAAATCAAAACTTTTGAGTCAGTGAAGCTAAGTTAAAATTCAGTGAGTGATGTGAGAAATCGAAGCTTTTGAGTTATGGGTTCTCTGGGTTTTTTGACATAAAGCATTTAAGTTACCGTAAGTAAATAAGCTTCTGGTATAGAATATAAACTTTCAGGTAGTTTAGAATGTAATCATTTAAATTTTAAAGTAAGAATGTAAGTATCGATATTCATAATGTTATACACAGTTTTTTTAACTGAAATGTTGGAAGTTGTGGGCTTGGTAGTTTTTACTTTGGTAGAGGCAAAATGGAAACTTTGCTAAACGCAAAAAAGAACAAAAATGCCATAGAGATCTCACACCATTCATAAATGCACATGCTCGTGAAAAGATTGATGCTTGTCATCACATAATGCCATTCTATTTTTTGCTCTCTTAGATATGACGTGTCTTATCATGGTGGATTTGCGTGTTGAAAGCTTGTTATCTAACATAAATAGACTTAAGGGTCTATTTGTATAGAAAGCAAAAAGATTTGTATGAGATATGACGGCATAAATATAAAAAAGTTAGCATGAAAACAAAATCTAAAGCAGAAATGTATTTATTGTGTTGCCCGGCCTTAAATGGAGTAATTTCAACTTTTTTTGTTTTTTAAGAAAGTATTGATAGATATTGTCGCGGAGCAGATATTCTGAATCACTTAATGAAGTTCACTTTCCAAATGGGTATTCAGATGTTTGTTGGTGAATATAAGCTTAGCTATAATTGAGAAACATCCAAACAAGTAACTGTCGCCGGTTTATATCTTGGAAAATTTTGCAATTATTTCCCTGTATTTATTTTCAACGGGTTATATTTAAAATAAAAGAGTGCAAGAATTTGATCGATGTCCACAGCTTCTTGGTTTAACCCTTACTTTTTTTAATATTTTTGAATTTGCCATGTTCTTACAAATTTCTTGTGCAAAATTTCATCCTGGCTCTAGATTCTCAAGAATGAAGCATGCTAAGGAAGAACCATCTTCTAGCTCTGGACAAGTAAGTTTTCTCAACTCTATTTAAACAAATAAAACGTTTATCTCAGCTATGATAAGTTGGCTACATCAGTCCCCTTGACTTCTGTTTCCTTGTCCATTGGGGTTTGGGGTTATTGTTTGTTTCTCTTTGACTGTCATCTTCATTTTTTCCTAGTGTAACTCCATTGTTGGATTCAGTTCTCTCGTGATCTCTTTCTAGTTTCTAAGCAACAATATAATTTGTTTCATTTGTTTATATGTACAGCCCATTGACTTAGTGTCAGCAGTGAAAGAATTACATGGGCTTACCTCTCAGGAGCTTAATAAATTGTTGAAGGACTCTGAAAATTTCACTCTTCACTTTGCGAATGAGAAAGGGTCATCTGTAAAAGTCAGACATCATCATCATGGTTATTGTTCGTCTACCCTTTGTTATTCTTTTCCAATCATAACATAAACTGGGATACTTTTCAGATTGACGGAGAGAAACTCGCTCGTTTTCTTCATTTGCACCTTATGGCTGTGATAGCGTCAAAACCTAGAAATGAAGAATTGTTCAGATACTTGCTCTGTGGTACTCGACTCTTGCACTCTTTAGTTGAGCTAGCACCTCGACATTCTAAACTTGAGCAGGTTACTATTTGTACTTACGATATAGCTCTCTCTCTCTCTCTCTCTCTCTCTCTGAAGTTGAAACATGCTATAATGTTTTCATTTTTATGATCAGTTGCGTATAAGACTTTATTCTACTACTCAGTTTGCTTGTTCATGTGCATTTCAGCAACATTTCAATAAGTGAATATTTGTGGAGTATTTTAAAAGATATGAGATTTGGATGGTTAAAATGGTCATATCTTCTAAATTTTCCTTTTTATTAATTGCTACAGATTTTACTTGATGATGTTAGAGTCTCAAAACAGTTGCTCGATTTGGTTATTCACTTGCTAATTATTCTTGGTGGATATAAACAGGTAATCTCTTACCTCTCCCCTTATGGTTAATCTTTCTAACTTTTTAATCGTTACTGAGATTTCCATTTTCATAATGAAGGAAATCGATAATCCAAGTCCTATTCCCCTTATGCATTCAACGTTGGTGGCATGCAGTCTATATCTATTAACTGGATTTATATGTCCACAGTGGCAAGATCTTGCTACTGTATTGCTTGCGCACCCTAAGGTACAATATAAACCCACATATTTTGCTTGAAAGATTGAATTGATTGCAATGTTTTATGAAATCTCTGTGGAAAACATTCAATTATTCTTATCCAATGCTTTCTTGATGATGAATCCTCAATCACCTCCTTGTTTGTTCATGCAATGCTGCACGGTTTTGGTTTTTTGTTTCTGGTTTTATTCTTGCTACCTCTAATAATTATGCATGCCATTGCTTTTATGCGCTTAACTAATCCCAAAGACTTTTGTGACAGGCTGACATATTTACGGATACAGCAGTTGATGCAATTCGAGTAAACATTAGGTTTCTGCAGATCATGCTGTCAGCTAAGCATGATTTTTGTTCAAAATCAAATCTATCAGCTGAACAAATGGTTAGCTATGTTTGTCAACATTGCGAAGCTTCATTGCAATTTCTACTATCACTGTGCCAACAAAAAATATTCCGGGAGCGTCTTCTCAGGAATCAGGTTTCTTTACTAGTCTCCTATTCTATGTATTTGAGATGAAGTCATAAATTGGCAAATGTCTCTTTTATGTAAACTTCTTCTTTAAGGCCTTATGCTCGGTTCAGTGAAATGGAAATGGGTTTCGTATGACATTAAGGTACATTTGAATAAGAATTTTTGTTCATAAATGAGAATCAAGAATCGTAACGGGAATGAGATTCCAATTTGTCGTGTTTGTATGAAGACTGTTTGGTCATGAAGAACGGCGTTGAAATGAGAATCTCAGTCCCATTCCAATTTTTTTTAATCCAAATGCTACCTAACGGTATGAGGTTGGGTTAGGGCAAGCTATTAGGCAAGCAACACAATTATCATTTGTGTATATTTTTCCCTTGAGCACCCGAGAATGAAGACAAACTATGTTGTATAACTGCATTTGATATACATTTGTTAACATTTGTGCATATTTTCACAAATAACTATTATGTGAAGTTATGAGTATTATTTATGTTGGTAGTGCAAAAGCCGGGGTTAGCATTAATTATATAACATGCATAATATAGCCATGCTTCATTGACTTTTACATATGAGATTTGCATTGTGGGACCTGTATAAATTTAAGATTCTCCTTTCTACTTCAACTGATTCCCTTTTTATCTGCCGGGGGCAGTTAGTACTCGATATGTGGTATTGATAGTTCAAGGGTTGTCATCATTTTAATACAATGTTTAATCCATTTTTGGACATATTCCAGAACGTATGTGGAAATGGTGGCATTCTATTTCTGGCTCAAGCCATCTTGCATTTAAATATCACCGAACCTTTTAAGGAGTGCTCCAAGATTGTCGCTGCTTTATCCAGGATGAAATCTAAAGTGCTATCAATTGTAAGCCTCTGACAAATTAAATCCATTTTTAATATTATTTTGGATGCCTAAGCCTTCATGCCGTATGATAAATAAAATATTATTATTGATTTTGCCAAATATTCTTGCCTTTTTGCAGCTGTTGCATCTTTGTGAAGCTGACAGCATTTCCTTCCTGGATGAGGCTTCCAGCTCCCCAAATACCCTGGATTTGGTGAAGTCCGTGACATCACAGGTTAGTTTTCAGTTTTCAGTTTTCGCTCGGTATATAAATGTACTGCTATATTGAGTGAGTAGGATAGTGCATCGGTCCAAAACCAGACTGGATTGGGTCACCAAAAAGGAGACCGAAGACCAGACTGAAATATGTATGGCCCAAGACTGAACCAAACCGCATAACACCAGACCAGTCTGGTTTGGACAGGAATCAGTAGAAAAACATTTTCCTTTAATAATGTTTTTTAGGAAAAATTAAAATATTTATAATTGAAGTAAATTGAATGAGTAATCATGGAGTTGATTATACCAAAAGTAGTTAGGATCATTTTTTGTACGAGGGCTCTGGTCTAGTCTATTAGCTGTGTCCGGGAAGATCTTTATTTTGATCAGCCCTTTCTATTTTATAATCTCTCTTTCTATTATGAACAATGCTGACTGCGAAGATACTAGCCATTCACACTGCTGTCATGTTGTAGGTTCTAGAGTTATTGAAGATTGCATTCACTAGGGATCCAGGACGTGTTGGTGCTTCTGCTGGCAGAAATAACCCAATGGGGCTTTTGCAACTCAGTGCAATGCGCCTAGCTGATATCTTCTCAGATGATTCAAATTTGAGATCATATGTTACAATATGCTTTGTAAGCTATCTTCCAACTCATGCAGCTACTCAATATGTTCCATTCTCTTACTTTAAGTCGGGTCCTTCAGTTTTCGATATTTTTTGTGATTGAAAAATCATTTTTTTCCTGCAAGAACTGCTAGTAGAGAAATGAGAAGAATAAATTGTGTATGGTGTTGTGCATTATGTTTTCAGTGTGCCCTTCATGATAACTAACTGCGACCCTGTCTTATAATGTTCCTCCAGACTGAAGTATTGGCTGCAATATTTTCTCTCCCGCATGACGACTT
This sequence comes from Pelargonium exstipulatum, assembly GCA_036897565.1. Classification (NCBI taxonomy): domain Eukaryota; kingdom Viridiplantae; phylum Streptophyta; class Magnoliopsida; order Geraniales; family Geraniaceae; genus Pelargonium; species Pelargonium exstipulatum. The sequence goes on from JAYMTG010000787.1 coordinate 4,979, forward strand.
TTTATCCGCTTGGTGTTCTTCTCATCTCCCACCAAAGGAAGAAGATGCTACACTAGAGTATGACATATTTGCAGTAGCGGGATGGATTTTGGATACATTATCCTCAACTGACCTATCAAATTTAACAAATTTTCAACTTACTTTAGTTCCCAATAAGATGCCCCAGGCTTCGTATTCACATCAGAGGTCATCATTATTAGTCAAACTAATCGCTAATCTTCATTGTTTTGTTCCCAACGTCTGTGAAGGTCAATACTTAAACCCATTGTTTTCTTCAAATTGTTGATGACAAGTGCAGCTAATCACTTTTCATTGTCGGTATTGCATTTTATTATACAGAGCAAGAACGAAACCTCTTCATTCGCAAATTTCTGGAGTGCTTGCAAATGGATCCATCTACAACCTTACCCGGGTTTTCTTTTACTTCTGATGTCCGAAGAGCTGTCATAGTTTGCAGAAACCTGCGTAATTATCATTGACTCATTGTCTTATGTTGGTTGAGTGGATGCAAATTGTTTTCTGTTCTCATGATCATATTGTTTGTGTAGGGTCGTTGCTGAGTCACGCTGAATCTTTGATTCCGATATTCTTAAATGAGGAGGATGTGCAGCTGTTGAGGTGATTAATACCCTCAATCACTTTCTTCCCACGGTTCTTTTACTTACTAGTTAGTCACGGGTCATGACCCAAATTGCCAGCCCTAATTTAATTAATGAATATCGAAATGCTGCAACTGAACTGTGAATGCTCGATGGTCTTCTGTACACCTAGTGATGGTTAGCTGCCTCAGCTCATAATCCAATTAAAACTGAATCTCCTTTGCAGGATCTGTGAATGGAGGCAATTGTGCTGAACTTGCAAAACAAGAAGATATTGACGGTTTTCTTGTTGGCGGTGCTTCCTTAAAGGTACTTTCCCTTGCTCAATGTAACTTAAAAATTCATGAAATATATGCAAAGTAACTTCAATTATATCACATCGATTATATGATCTGTTTCAGGGTCCTGAGTTCGCTACCATCATCAACTCAGTGACATCAAAGAAAGTTGCTGCATGAGTCTTTACCATGGTTGGTTTTGGCAACAAGTTGAAATAAATCACGAATAGAAGCTATTTTCATATAGAAGCATCATCATGTAGCCATTCACTGGGGCCTCGGTCAATTTCCCGAAACAGGTAAACATACTCGTGTATTCTACATTTTATTGCTGTGGAAAGTAAATAAATAGTAGGTTGTCGATTAAGGTTTCTCAAATCAGTAAATTTATATTACTCATATTTACTATGTTTATATGATATTCTTGCTAATAAATGAGAAAATTTCAGTGATTATGTTGGTTCTGGTAAAGTGGCAATGCCTGTGATGTTAAATTTGAGGCATATAGTTTTTTGTTTTGATTTATTGCTGATAATTCAGATAGATTTAGACAATTTTGTTTTAAAATTAAATTATATCAAATGACATTGTGTGATCATGACACGACCAGCAATTTGTAGATAATGATGTTTTTTTTTTTTTTTGTTTTCAACATAGATTGTTTAGAAAGGTTTGCCAATAATATATGTGATCATGACACACATCCAATTTGTGTGGAAAATGATGTGTTTTTTTTCCCGTGAACAAACAAATGATATTATTGGTCGTTTTATTCTTCACTTTCATTATCTAATGTCCAAACCACAAATGATTACTTTTGGAGACATTATAATTTCGAAGATGCATGTTGATGTATATATATATCTTTCCCAAAAATGTTGACAACTTTTATTACAGTATCATCCTCTCCTTTCCCTTTCTTCCATATATTCCAATCAATATCTAGTAACAGTGAAGATGTTTTTTCTGGTCAATACTAGGGTTTATGAGCGGGTCCGCACACTTGCGGTTGATACCATTAGACCGTTTTATCACACTCAGACTGATCCTCATTCTAGGTTTGCTTACACTTTAAAGCTTTCACATCTCCCCATAAGTGTGTTGAGCGGAAATGAAACGCAAACGCTCTTTCTGCTCATGCAACATGTGTTGCCAACTGCACTATTATCCTTTGTTTTTGTTTTCAACCAATTTAAAGTAATAAAATATTAATTTTGTGTCATAAAACAGTGAAGATGGTGATTTGAAAGCTTTGGTCGGATTGAATTTTTTTGGTTATTACATTGAAACCGTTCATAACTAAATTTTAAGTGTCAATTACAAAATTTTCAATAATTGAGAGGGTCCTAAAAGATTTAATCCAATAATTTCAGTCCAAAATTTGTACAAACTAGTTTATAATAACAAGTGCACAAAACAAGTAATTGTTTACTTTATTTAAATTTCTCAACTAATACGTAGCTTTTCAATTTCTCACATTTACTTAGCTTTTCTTGTCACACAAGTAACAAGACCACACAGGAATAATACATGCAATTATATTTCAAACACTCCTCCACACAAACAAATTAAACAAACTTGAGCTTCACATAGCAAACTAACATCAAGAAGGACTATAACATAGCTGAAAATATATATTTATGTAATTATTGTTTACTAGAAGTATCATGCACTGAACGGTCTTTTTTTCCATATCCCGCGAATGAATCAGGTCCTGGAATCTAAGGCTAAGATGGTGCTGAGATTCATGGGATACATGTACTTATCAGTGCCCTTGAGGATCTGTTGAACAATAATCCTATTAGCCCTCTCAGATGGATGAAATGGATCCCAAAAAGCATATTGGTCTCTATTAGGGCACAAATTGGATGCCACAGTACAAAGTCCCAATCCATTATAGGGTCCTTGACCACAACATGCTATTTTTGATGTCACAAATCCTGCACAAAATCAACATTATCAATTTCATTACATGCCCTAATTAAATTATTTATTTGTAAAATTAATTCGTGAAATAAAAAAAAAGTTGTGTAAGCATTAATTACAAAAGGACATTAGTTTTTCTAAAAATGCAAGGTCCTTATACAAGTGGGGTTATTATAAAAATGGAATAGTTTTATTATTATTATTATTTTATTTTATGGGTACATGCAGGTTATTAAAATTATAATGAGGATTATTAATCACTACTATTTATGGTGGTTGCATTTATAATATAGTGACAAATTTAAGTGAGGACCTCACCTATTAAAGCCATTAAAGCCTAGCTAAATGCCAATCACTTTGACTTAATGGTCTCTCATTTACTATATATATATGTCCTCTAAATTATCTCAACTACCCAAATGGAGATCACCACTCTTTTTGTTTTATATTTGCTATCCTATAACCTATTCCTATTTTGGGATAGGCAATAAATTAAATGAATGGTGTTGATATGGTACATAAATATTACTTCATATAGTAGTTGAGACAAGCCACCTATATTCAAAATATTTAAGTTAAAAGACTTAATTAAAACTTACAAACAAATTCTCTTTAATCTCAGGGTAATTACTCAGTATAAAAATTATATACCCTAATAAGTATGACCTATTTGATGCATTAAACTCATGTGAAGTTTTTCAATTCATGACTTTCTAAATTAAACCAATTGTTTCAATGAATGTATATAATGTTTAGTAAATGAGTAGCTAATAAATGGTGGTCCAAATTCAAGGCCATATGATTCAAATTAATGCCATGGCTATGTCTAGAAGACACAACTGTAGTGAATTCAATTGACCCTACAAAATAATCTCCAAGCAGCTACCTAGCTATCACATCAAAGACACCCATAAAAGTTTGTGGTGCATTAACGTTAGGCTAATCAAAAGATGACACATCTCCAATTTGCCTCTAGAATGATAAAAATGACTTCTTGTAGTAATCCTATCTTCTTCACTGCCATTTCAACCTAACACATCTATAAGTAGTTGCACCATTATTGCTCTTTTGAATACTTAATTATATGGCCATTGTGTTTTATAAACTTCCAAATTTTGTTTTATTAGATATATATGTATGTCATATATAATTAAGTGAGAATAAAATTGTCAAGTACTGTTTGTGTATAGTTGTATACATGCATGCATGAAAATTGTTCATGGTTGGGTGTTGAGTTATAGAATTAACTACTAGGTACTCTGGAGCGAGTTGTCGAACTTTTATTTCAATATATTACCATGATGTCAGAAAATTAATAAAGTTACTCTATTTACGGTATACACAAGAATTATCGCACGTTTTAACTATATTTTAATTTATATTATATGTTACGCACATAAATAAGCGATTGAAAAGCAACGATACATTTGTTAGCTCGTTAATATGCATGCGAGTTGCTAGAAAAATGTTACTTTGCATTGAAGACATACATGTCGGTTGATATTATATGTTATGTTATATATATATATAAAGAATCACAAAATAAAGTGCATAGGTTAATGGGTAGGTTTTAAATAATTACCATAAGCCTGAGGATTGGTGATAAAGTCAGTGTGCATTTGGTTGGTATTGGCAGCAAAAAAGACATCTCCAATTTGAGAGTTGATGTTTCTGATCATTTGAGTGAGCTGTGGGTTGAACAAAGCAGAAGCTTGCTGCAATTCAGGTGCACATTGTCCATTTCTGCTTCGCTGTGCTAGTTCAGCAGGCACACAGCCCATCGGACCCGTCCCCGTCACCAGAACCCTCCGAGCTCCGAGCTCGTACAGCCGCTGCACCGACAATTCGACATAAAATTTTATTTTCCAAATATCAATATAGTAGTGATGAAAATTTTGAGGTATAAAGTTGAATTTTCGATGTTAAGAATGCACGGATAACTTGTACGTACGCCTGATAATTTGGGTCATAACTTGTAAATTCAAATATATTTAAGTTCATTTTACTACTCATAAATTTTAGTTGCCATGTTTGTGTCTTTATATAACTCACTTGACCCACCTCTTAAATCACCTATTTAATAGATTGATTAAAAAAAATTCAAAAGGTTATGTCAATAATATCAGTGGCCCATATATAAGTGAAATCAATTGTATACATTTATTTAAACATGTCAAATCGCATTGATAATTTTTTCAAATATATTCATGCGTGTCATATCATACAACTTAACTTGTCGGGTTATGCTCGAGCAGACCCGATATTCAACGTTATTCTCGTGCAAATAAGAAAGAAGATCGAAGAAGAATGTTTCTTACCAGAAGAATCTTTTGGTACTCGGAGATGAGGTATCTAACGAAGTTGGGCAGAGAAAACTGGCGAGACCTTGCGGAAAATGGCACCAAATAGTAGTTGTTAACAAAGTCATTGCCACCAAGAGTTATGAGGACCAGTCCTTGGTTCACTATTTGTTGAGCCCTAGCACCACCAACCAGAGCACCCAACCTTTGCTGGTACTGCTGGAAATATGCTAGTTGCTGTGATATTCTTATTATGTTTATCTGAAACAAAAACAAAATAAGCTTAGTATACCGAGTTTATTACGACTTTGCAAGTGGTCAGTGCTTTACGGTTCGTTTGACTGAAAGACTGACTATTATGGACTTACAAACTGAACACCGGTGTCGTTGAGAATTCCAATTCCCGCGGAAGCAAAGTTGGCACCAACGAGTAGGTTTTGTCCCCTGAGCTCGGGGCTCAGGTATGGCAATGTGGGTTCTGAGCCCAAAGCCGCACCTGGAAAAATACTATAGTAAGCTAATGTGCACACATAAGAGTATAATTAACGTATAAAAAATAGTATGCACGTGTGATTGCTCAACTGATGAAGTCGGGAATGTTGTAGCCGTTGGAGAAGCGACCCGTGGCACGG
>JAYMTG010000788.1:0-10709 GCA_036897565.1 Pelargonium exstipulatum
TTTGTCTTTCAGAGACATTGACTCATCTCGAGCAGTTTTTTTTTTGTCTGCAATTTTGTGACTCGAGCGTTTGTTCAATTTGCGAGTTCTTTGTCAGACAAGGTGCACTCCACATATAGTGACGATGAATCATGAATCCAAGACAAGATACTCAATTGGGTTATTTTCAAGTAAAGTGGGAACAATTGAGATCCCAAGGGAGGTGGTTGATGAGAAACACCCTTTGCTGTTTAAGACATTTGATCCAGCTGATATCTTCAAAATCATAGTACAACAAGTGAAGGAAAATGTTTTTAATGTCCACAAACCAAACAATATAAAAGTTAGAACCATTTGCATGACTGTTACACACTATTTCTCAGGCTGTCTTTGTCAGTTTATAATAATTCAAGGTATATAAATACAAACGCTGCCATAAAAAGCATATAGCTTGAAATATGAAAATGGAAGTCCATTCTAGATGAGATATAATGCTTTAATAACTACCGAGTATGCATATACGTACCTCGGCACAATGTAGGAACAACTTTAATGCTAGTTCAGGCGAAGGGACAGAGGAAAGAGCCTCAATAGACTGAAACAAGACTAGATGATATTACTATATGCACATTGATGACAGAAGATATTTGGTAAACAAGGACAAAATAAGCACAAAATATAGTAGCTTTTATAATGAAAATTTAAAGACAACAATAAAAATTTCTGAGAGGAGGGGTATAGCCGTATAGGTACAGGTAAGAATTTCAGATTTCCCTAGGTTATTAAACATAATCATCCAAAAGGATATAAAAGAAATGTCATCATGTCATTCCTCCCAACAAAACTCATGCACAGGCTCACAAATCCATATTAAGGGGTTTGAGTATGATATGAAAAAATGGCCTCAAGCAGGAAAACTTGTTCCGTAGATATTAACTCCTTTCCAACAAACTTTATACATAATAGAATAGGTTATAATTATCACCAAATCCATTACAAGGTTGGCTTTAGTTATTCATCCGATCAATATCAGTTACAAATGTTTTGTAGCAGTATACCTGATTCAAGAGCTGGAAAATTTTCCTTGGTGTTGCAGGTTCTTCTCCCAGCACATCTCCGTCCAGGAAATGCAATTCCCTAATCAACTACACCCCACAAAAAATAAAAATAATAATAAACGTTCCAAATTCTAACTTCTAAATTGAAGTCCAGTTATAAAATAGAATTGAACTCTAAACTCCTATTAACAACACAATGAGGTAACTGTTTCTTTTCCCCTTTCTAATGTGACAAGGTTATCTATGATATATCACATACTCCATCCGTCCCATAATGAATGTCCACATTCCCACTTATTGTAGATTTTAAGAATAAGTGAGTTAGGATTAGAATTTCTCCCTTATACCCCAATGTGCTCTTGCTGTAACAAACATTAGGCATTCTAAATAACTTTTTTTAGGGAAATTGTTGGTAGTTCATGTATAACTAATTTCCTAAAGAAGAAAGTGAACACTCATTTTGGGATATTTTTTTATTTTTATTTTTTTATAGCGAAATTAGACATCATTTTGGGACGGATGGTGTTTAAGATTAATCTAGCTGAAACAAGGATGTCAAGATGAATGAGTGACAACTTTGTGGAGAACAGAGCAAAATATAAATACAGCCACAAAGTGCCGGAATGAACTGAAGATAATATGAGAGTTCATATAAAATTATACAACTTAGTTAGGTATATATAAAGATGTGTATATACAGTGGAATATTAAAGAAGAATACGCGTATACATCCCCAACTACTTGGTATCAAGGCATTGCTGCATTGAGCTGGATATGCCAAAGTTGCATGCATTGCAGCATCAGCTAAACTCACCTATTTTCCTATTTGGATAGAAAGGTCCAGCTTATCAAACTAAAATATATATGAAGGTTTTCACTTGTTTTCGTGTTGACTGTTACATAGGAAATTTTATGTGAATAAAGTTTTCCATTTTATGTCTCGAGAATCTTTTGAACCTTTGAGTCTCCATAACTTTATAGACATACTGCACTAATCAAATTTCATGTTATGCTCTAGCTATTTTAAGTGAAAGGTAAAGATTGGAATTGTCAACTTTCACTAATTTGATTTATATAGCCATAACATAAAGAGTACCACCTAACAGAATTCTTATCTATGAGATGAGAAAGCACATATGTAATATGTGTAAATGTCACAAAAGCTAAAGGCTTATCCCCACCCCCTTCATCTATTAGAACAATATTTGACATAATGCATTCAGAATGCTGAGTACTCCAAGAGAAATGTAAATCAGAATACCCCAACAGACGCAGGAGAAGAAAATTGGAAATTCATGCCTCAGATTAATTGAAGTTATTTTTAAGAAGCCTCAATAATCCTTCAGCACATCTTCTCGAGAATGCTAATAAGTATTCAATGAAAAACTTCTGGTTATGAAAATTCTTCTCTTCTCAATTTATTTCCCTATCTTTTTACACTTCACAGTATTTTATTATCAAATGTTATGGGGATGGGAAAACTAGTACAAGGGTTTGTAAGAACATAGAAGAAAACAGCATACACTGAGTGCAGAAAAGGTAAGAGGGGGAACTGTAAAAGGTAGGCGTGTTGATCCTCCGTTCATTATGTGCTTCCTCACAGTGCATATAATCTGAAGTAAAACATAAATCAAAATATACTAGTTTCAGTCAGTTCATCAACATGCCAGTACTGAAATAAGGAACAAAACTAAACCTGAACGAGTTAAAATATAAGGCACTTGTTAGAAAAACATGCAAGTACCCAACATTTATATTCGTTTTACTAATATTTAAGGCATAAAAATTCAAAATAAAACATTGAACTAAGGTTCTAGGACTGAAAAACAAGCCAATTTTTAAACAATGTTGGAGTTGGTTACACGAGTCCTTCATCAAAACTCTTTAGAATCTTTGCACATGTATGCCTCCTCCAGTCCTCCACTCCATCCTATCTAATGCTATACCTCCCAATATGTTATTATATATTTTCATAATAGTTGTTTTTCTTGTTTAAGTCTACCCATACTCCTACTGGTTTCTCCTAATTGAATTCTTTCACCTTTCCTTAACCTCCCTATGCTGCACACATCAAAACCACCTTAAGTCTATTTTCCATCATCTTACACAAATCTACCTAAAAAATATATCTATAATTCCATATGAAATCCATGGGTACTGAACATTATAACAACAACAAAAGAATCTTACACAAAACTTTCCCTGATTTTTCACGTGTCAATAGACAATAGCAATTTTTGAAGCACTTCATTCTACACTAACTAGGAAACCAAAGAATCAATTGTATGGATATATAAAGTACAAGATTCTCAATAGTCTTAAGTTCAAGATTTTAGACTGAATTTTATCATATGAAAGGAAACCAAAGAATCAATTGTATGTTGCTAAAAAGAAAAGGATCAATTGTATGGTTATATAAAATACAAGATTCTCAGTAGTCTAAGTTCAAGATTTTTGACTGAATTTTATCATATGAAAATGAACCTAGCCTCTGTATTTTGACTATCTGCTCATTGCATATCGAGCAAGGCATGTAATTGTGAAATATTAGTATCAAAGGAATAAATATACAAGCAACAAAGATCCCTGGATATCTACACACCTTTAACATTTCCTTCGGATCATCATTATAAAGCATGTTTATGAGGCGAGCAACAGAATTTTGTTCTTCTTTGAAGTCCTCTTCATCAAGCTACCAACACAGATACAAAATAAAATTAAATTGAGGTGCAAGGAAAGGAATGGACACATATGCATGTCACACGAAAATAGCTAAGCCATCAAACTCTAAAATCCAAATATAAGATGGGAAAAAAAATCATGGACAGAAAATCACAATAGCAGGCTACAAAGAGTATTTTAATTATTCAAGTTCTATCATAGGTATGAAAACTCTTACTATTAGAACCTTTGATATGTACCTCATCTGCAGCAGTTCCATCCAAATCTTTAATAAGTCCTTCTATTAATTCGAACAACACCTCAACCTACAAAGTGTAAGTCAACCTTGTTTCTTAAAAACTTGATATGCTACAATGAATTGATTCATACCTTATCAGCAGTTGAAATGTAAGTGCTATTTTTCATGATGCTCTGAATAATAACCATTGCCATAACTTTGTTTGTCCCATTGTCAAGGTGGTCCATAACACGAGGATAATTCGAAAGCGTAAGGGCCGTGATAATATCATTGTATTTCTCTAATGGAGCACTTAGAAGTGCAACAACTTGTTTTGTCGCTCTACTGTCATCAAGCTTGGGTTTGCCACTGAGCTTCTTAACACACTCTCCCTGTGACACAATTTGTATCTCTAAAAGTTACATCTACGTCACATGGTCATGCTAACCAGCAAGGATAATATGTCAAATGTCAAGCATTGATAAACCCAGACACGGACATCCTATTGTCTGTCTCCATGTCATGTACAAGTCCTGGGAGGAAACATACCAGTACTTGATCCACATAATCCAGCCGATCAGGATGAACATGGAGAGTGAATGTAAGAAGAGAGACATACAAGGTTATAATACCAACAATAGGCATATCAACCTGCACTTGTATCACCTATCATTGAATTATTGGCAATCAGATGGTGAAAGAAAATTTCACATCTCAATTGAAATACATGAATAAAAATGTATCCATCAAAAGAAATTTTTAATAAATGCAAGCTGCCATTATCATGGAACAGTGAGCATATGGGCTGTGTCTCAGCTTCGTGTTCATTAACTAAGGGCACAATAAATACACTCACATTTCTACAAGAAACAAGGGAGCTAACACTATACCATCTGTAATATCTACATTTTCGCAATTACTACGCCCAGATATCTGTAAAAGGACATGTTTAGGAAAGTCTTTTTGTTCCCATTTTCATAGCTTTTGGCTTATTTGAGCTCTGTTTTCCAGTTGTTAATATGTCAGACTGGTTATACAGCTGGAAATGGAACTTTCAATATAGGAGTACCACTAACCATTAAATTGTAGAAGAAACTGGAATAATGAAATAATGTAAGGTGTTGCTCATTTACCTGTTTTCAAGGTATTGAAAAAGATTATAAAGCAACGTTACGATCTCATGGCATAAGCCTGTTTACCTTCCCTATGGCATTGCTCAACTTAACAAAAGCTTCAACTTGCAAAAATTCAGGTAAGACCTGTCAGTGTCACACAAAAAAAGCAAAGTAAAACAAAGATCAACTAAATATGAAAAAGCATGATCTGCAAAGGCAGCATATTGGTAACTTACATCTGTACTTGAAGTTGCATAAGTTGACAATCTATCCATTAGCTGAGACAAGACTGTTTTGATATCAACCTTTGGCTGGGAATCAACATGATGCCATGCAGAGGTAAAAAAGTTAATCAGCTATTCAGCTACATTAACATCTATCTTCATTCAAAACTGCACACACAAAGCAAAAATATCTGGTATACTCTTAAAAGAGGACAAAGGTCCCTAGAAAAAAGCAGTTAACTAATTGATGACATCCAGTTTTAAGATAGCTGTTTATAATCCTTTACAATACATATCATTACACGGCATACTCAATATCTTTCTTTTTAATTAACTTTGCGATTTTGTGATATCTAGAATGCAAGATTGCTTAGCAGCATAAATAAGAAGGCCTGCACCAAGAGACCCTTTCTTTTGGACACAACTGACATACCACTAACCATACGCCCAAATAGCCATGAGATGTAGGATGAGAATATGGTTCAGGATTTAGATAGAAGTTGTCGATCATTTGTCCCAACACATAAGCCCACCCATTCCCCAAAGTAAAAACACTGTAAATGTAGGGATCACATAGCTTGGCTTACAGAGTGAGCCGCTGAGTATTACAGCAAAGTTTTCATAAATTTTGTACATAGGATAGTAGAAATAAGCAACAATCTACAGGCATCATATAAAAAAATCTCCATCCATGATAGTAAGATATATTTCTAGAAGTGTGCATCCATGGTAATTGTGTCCTATGCGGACAAAACAGATATAGATCATAAGGTTAAAGGAGCTTAGCATAACAACATAATTTGCTAAAGGAAAATATGCATAATCTAAAGAGGAATATAAACTTTAACATAAGTCACACTACCCACTTGAAGCTGGGGGCAAGCATCCAATAATGTTTCAAGAGTCTGCAAGTGGTACTCATCCGGAAAGACTTGAATGATGCAATCCATTAAATAATATTGAGCAAGCTCATCCTTACAGTTGACAACCTGTACAAGAAAATTGAATGACAATGGAAAAACTAGTCAGAATATGCTGCTAGACCATATGCTTCTAAACTAAGATAAAAATAAGGCTGAGAGAGAGATTACTAGACCTGCTCTAAGACTCTAGGCAGAACAGTCTCTTTGTACATTTCGAGGTCCACACCTTCTATCTGACTAAGAATGTGGAGGTTTTTCCCTACCTAACCGAAAATTTCAGAGAAACATAACTTCTCTGTAGAAGCATAAACTAGAACAAGTTGCATGGAGAGGAACTTTCAGTTTGTAAATATTACAAGATCACGAAGCTCATTCCTTTCCTTTTCCTGCTTTTCTCTTACACGAACAGGTCCCTGCATGCCACAAAGTCTAATTGAAGCCTCAACTCAGGATCACTAGAGTATGAATGGCAAGAGCACCTGCATGGCCAAAAATCATGCTCTCATGATCATGATTCATTTGTACCCCTATGGCAGGCAAGTACTGTGGTGCCATGCATGTGCAAATATTGAAGTAGATTTCTGTTCACTGTTACTAAAGCATTCAACTAACCTGATGTTGCATACGAACCCAGAGTTTATTCATTTCAGTAAAATTTTGTAACACAAACTCTACAGCATCCATAACGGTGTTCCCTCCCCTGAGAGAATATATTAAAAAAGTGCAATAGGAATAAATGCATCAGCAGAACAATATGCCAATTAGATCAACAAAAACTATATGTGTAACTTTAACAACTACTATTGAGATATAGAAAACATAAGCTACAACTCATAAGGAAACTAAAAGTTCCATAAAGAACACCAAATATGTCATGTGGTTGTCTAGATGGCTTCGTATAAACCTGATCATGTGCAATGGTGACAAACTATTTCAATATGATCAATTGACTAATTCACTTTCGAAGGTTTAAATTAAAGCTTCATTATAGTCATTTTTAATTGTATACACCTTTAGTGATAAGTAATAGGAACCGGGTTATATTGAACATAAATGATTTATTTCCATGCCTATTATAATAACTTATAATGTAAATACCGGGTTGATAGAAATCAGGTTTTCGAAGATAATTGTCACTTTAATGTAAAACAACTTATGGAATAACCAAGATAAATAATTATATAACTTCTGGAAGCAAAGGAGTTTAAGTTTAAAGTCTCAAAATCCAGGACCTACCGTCCGAACCAATCTGGGTAACGCAGCTTTTGACATAATAAAATATTTTACCATCCCAGTGGCACTGCAATACTGGAAACAATACCCTTCTTTCCCAAAACAATAACAAGACATGTAATTCTTTTTCTCCTAGTCATTATATACTGCATCAACTTGAAAGTAGCTAAAGAAAACAGAGCACTAAACTACAAAAACAACACACACACACACACACAATCTTTCTCTGACTCTGTATGCTCATCTGATTTTGAAAATATGATCTAAAGAAGTGATCAGTTTTGAGGTCTTAAGCAAAATCAGATTAGGTGGTAGGGGAAACAAAAAAAAAAAGGATAACCGAGTAAATCATCCTCAGCAATGACCTCTTCTTTCTACTCTATGTACAAGCAATCTATGTCATGTTTCCAACAAGTCTAAACCCCCTGAGAGTTTGATTTGCACAATAACCAGTTAGACAATAATGACAACATACTATAAGACGTCGTTGAAACATCAACTTCAAAACATCTAGCAATCATTAGCATTTTAAAGATGTTTCAAAGCACAAAATGTTTAACTAGATGTAATCAACTTCTGGAAAAAAACAACTCCATTAAAAAATAAAGATAGACAAGCAAAACCCTCTTACCCTTCATATTGAGAACCAATATCAGATAACTTATCTCTACTGACTTGAGCAAGGTAACTTCTTAGAAAGAGCCCACGTAATGGATGTTGAACAGCACGGCACATTTCCACTAGATCTTTAAGAACATCCATGGCAGGAGCCTCTTTAGATGTGATGTACACAGATCCTACTGTACAGAGGAGGTACCTGTTTAGGAATTTCATAAGCACAGGCGAACACAATGATAAAGATGCATTTGAATGCAAGCTGACAATGGTCAAACTTTTGCTAGAAATACACAAATCATATATAGCTTATCTATCAAAGAAAAAAATTCTGTCATTAAAGCTACTTACCATTGAAAGGAAAAAGAAAAGATGCTTGCCCAATGGCATTATTATAGAACATCCAGAGGTATAACAGATTAGCTACTCAAACAAAGAACAATAAAGTGACACTTCCAGTGCTTTATTTATCTCTTCGTCTTTACAATTATTGATCCCTTCAGACCCTAGATGATTGCTAATGAATATGGACCCCTTTAACATTTACAGACGGTATGCCTTTTACCCATTTCTGGTTTCTAATTTGGACTTCAGCTAGTATCACAGTATTGTGCTCTCTAGCCTCTGTGTGTGTTTGCATGAGACATATAATAATTGGTTATTTAAACATCTAAATTCCAATGCTAAGAAATTTCTGAATAGTTTGTGAAGCATGAGGACTTTGAATATAAGCACAAATACAAATTCAATTTGCAACCTGAAATGAAATGTTACTAATAACAACTGGATAGCACATTGTAAATTCATGTAAAATGCTCATCAAACTGTAAATAACAGTATAAAATTGTAAGATTAGAATTTAAGGAAATGTCCGATCTGTAACAACATACAGTCTAGGCAATATGTTCCCAGCATGCTGAACAAGCTCATACAAATCAACCACCAAAACGCCGTGCCCACTCTCGTCCTTGAAAAACATCTCCAGCATTCTCAATTCGTCAAAAGCTCGCATGTCTGCAACACACCACAACCACAACCCCAAAAAAAAAATTCAATCAACAATTCGGAGAAACAATCAACGGCATAAAGATGATTCAGCTCGATCGAAGAAGAATCAGAGATTACAGAGTTCGTAGTATTTGTGCGGAGAAAGTTTCGAGGTCCTGAGTTCCGAAAGCATCAGCGCGGAGTATTTGAGAGCTTCTCGAAGATTGTTGGTGTCCTTTGAAGTTCAAAATTGCATGTAAAAAACAACAAAAATTAAGAACAAAAATTACGTTCTTGGATTGAGAGAAATGGAGACGTACCAGAGCGCGATGCATGTAAAAGGCGTTGTGTTGAATAGCTGCGATCCCTTCAGCGAGCCATTTCTCTTCCTCCTCCGCTACATCGTCCACTGTCATTTTGGCTTTCGTCGTCCAGCTCCAACGTCTGAGATTGGAACTGAAATTGATCGTTGAAATGAGAACAGGATGATCAGAAACTGGTTGGGTTGGGTTGGGTGCGAAACTGAAACTGGATCGCCCGTGTCCTCTTGGCCCAATTTCAGTTTGGGCTCCGACACTTCTCCCAATAATCCTAACAATTTCCCCGCATAAATAAAGCCGTGCTTGATCAGAGTGAATTTTGAAAACTAGTTAGATGTTTTATCCAACATCGTTTTATGTAAAAGATGGATTGAATTTGAATTCAAATGTACTGTTTATATTCATTTTATTGCGATGCAAAAAAATTAATTCAAATCTTTTACACTTTCGACATAAGCTTAACAAAGACAAAATGTGGCGCCCAATGTTGCGTCACACTTTCACCCAAGAGATCACGTCATTCAAGTTTCATCACTTGATGTCGAGGTGAACTAGATTACTAAAATCACATCTGCATGACAACCACTTCCCATGCATGATCACCTATGTTAGCAACATCTTTCCATGCAAGATCACCTTTCTAGTTACCCTCAACCTTGTATTGCCTCAAAAAGAAAAAGGCCTCCATTGTGTTCTGACTCGCAAAAAAACCTACGTACCAATCTTGTACCACATTACAATAAGAGAAATCATCCACAATAAATCTTCAAATCTCCTAAGGTCCCCATCTCGTTGGATCACCACCAAAGCTCTCCATCTCGTCGGGCAACTTTCAAGACTCGTTGGCTGCCTTGTTGGATCACCAAAACTCATCCACATTTTCAGACCACTAGGACGATAACCAAAATGGTAAATGCTCATAAGACCATAAGGGATGCGATAGCTTCAAAACTTACTGAACACCTGCGGATAGAACACCCGATATGGTAGAAGTCAAACACTCAAGTGGACCATGAAGCGGATCTGCCCCATTTAACCAATTACCATCCTTAAGTCGACATCTGACACTAATTTGGTTTTTAAGTATAAATATCTCATCTTTGTTGGAGGAGGGGGATCCCACAGTTGACCTACTGACTTTCTCTAGTTATTCATCTCTCCAAAATACTCCCTAGTGAAATTTGGTTTAAATCTTTTAAAGTAGAAATTTCAATTTTCCGCTAATAGTGTGCTACCCTTGCACATAGGGGTGTGCAAACGGATTTCGGATACGGATATTATTCTAAATTTTTTTTCCGAATGCGGATGTTCAAAAACTCTTATCAATGCTCATACATAAAAAATCGGATAATATCC
>JAYMTG010000789.1:0-10707 GCA_036897565.1 Pelargonium exstipulatum
AGTTTTAAAAAATGTTGAAAAAAAATTTTGTTCCTCGATAAACTTGGAAGCTTTGTTAGCTTTGAGCTTTTGGAACTTGATGATGAATGATGGTGAAATGTGCGCTTTGACAATTTTTTGGAAATTATTGGCAAAAAAATAATAGGTACTTTTTCGCAATTTTTAACTAAAAATTTGAAAATAACCACCAATTGATGAAAAATCAGAAAATTTAAATAATATTTGTCCAAAATTGACTGAAAT
Source organism: Pelargonium exstipulatum (assembly GCA_036897565.1). Classification (NCBI taxonomy): domain Eukaryota; kingdom Viridiplantae; phylum Streptophyta; class Magnoliopsida; order Geraniales; family Geraniaceae; genus Pelargonium; species Pelargonium exstipulatum. The sequence goes on from JAYMTG010000789.1 coordinate 244, forward strand.
TTGAACACCGTGTAGCAAAAAAGAGTTGAATATGAAAAAATGATTATAATTCACAAAAAATCGAGCAAGAAGTATCAAAACGCAAGAAAATTTTGCAAAAATTTCACGAAGGTCCTCAAAAAAGTGAGCAAATATTTTATATGTACGACTAAATGATAAAATATGCCAAAAATCGAGCCAAAGTTGATAAAACCTCTAAAAATATGTATTTTTGAATGTTGATTTCAAAAATTTGCTAATTTGTCAATTTTCACTCTGAAATGCGATGACTATTTTATGCGCCTCATTCTCTCCTTCGATTCTCAAAACAAAATTTCAACAAATTAAAATTTGACCCAATTATCAAGTACAAACAATTACTTATTTTCTCATTGCAAAAGCAAACTCAAAGCATGTGTAAAGCAATCAAATTTTTATGGTTTTAATCCTGTCATTTGATGACACATTTTGAGCAACTGGGTCGAGAACAAAAAAACTGTTCCATATATTCAAATGTTTGCACTGAAATCCAGGTACAACTAGCTAACTATAAGCACTAGTTTTGGTCAGGAAGGAAAGATCTACTTGTTTGATTAGCTTCTTGTTAATGGTATCAACTATCATATCAACTGGAAGAGACTTGAAATGAAATGCCGCCTCCCAGGAAGGAAGGAATGTGTTACGCAGCTGCAGGGGACGAAGAATTAGCTTCAATTGAACTTGGAAGATGTTGCGAGGCTGAAGCAGCTCCTTTGTCTTCTTCGGCACTTTTTGGAGCAGAAACCGCCACTGGCTCCCGGCGCCATTGTAGATGAGGTCTCTGAGGGATGCCCATTCTGCTGTTAACACGAGACTGTGGTGCTGCTTTCAGCGTTTGTCCAGCAGGAGCTCCATCCGACTTCTTACACACCTACATTACACATACATACGGTCTCTATTACCTAAGGATAAGACTAGTTTTATAATAAATGACAATATTACCCATGTGTCATGCAATAATATGAACAATTCCAACAACAAACTCCGAAACTTAGCCCCATTTTCTAAAATAATAAATTACTTGAGATGTTAAAGATTGACGTGGCATATCTGCTAGCTTGGGAACAAAAAGAAAGGTATAAAAAGAAATATCTCATCCATTCAATTCAGAAGCAGCACGCACTGACACTGGTAACTGGTTCCCTCACCGTGGCCTAATTTTGTGCAACATCATAACGACATTAGGCTGTATACTAAAGATAGTACCACTACTAACAAATCAACACGAGGAAGTTTTTTCCTAGCTGATTGTTCATCTTATTTAAATCTTAAATAAGATGTCAAGCACCAAGTGAGTGTCATAGTTGAAGATCTTCCCTAAGGAGCACAATAATAACCCTGCCCAACAATGCAATATATACTGTCCGAGTCTCATTTGGTTATCCAGATGGCAGATTCTAGTAAACTGCCTAAAAATTATGCAATTCATAAAATTATTAGGTTTCCTTCAAAATGAACCTCAACGGTATCAACTTAAACAAACTGTCCATGGCACTACTCATTGTATCACCAAACCACTTTTCTCATTTGGGCTTAAGAAGAGATTCAGTCTCACTCACAGTTCAATGAAAATGTTCTAGTTTCTTTCTAAGACAATTCTAATATAAAAGTGCATCAATAATGAAAATAAATAATAATATATGAACATTAACTTACCCTTATAGTCCTTGAAAAGAATGTAGTCCCACTTAACGCCACTGCCTTTTCAACAGATTCCTTGTTTGCAAAAGAAATATAAGCAGCCCTAAGAGTGGAACATAAGAAAATGTCACAAACCAGAGTGGAATCTTAGATGCAATATATAATTGGCATATACATAATTTTGAACAGATTCCTTGTCAGTAGTATATATACTATACTATATCTGAATAAATGACATTTACCCTTTTGGCTGGGCAGTAACTTTGTCCATCAAAATTACTATGTTGACAACAGTCCCACACTTGGTAAAATGTGACAATAGAGCTTCTTTAGTCGCTGCAAAATGCACCTGACATTTTTACCAGGAAAGGGTATCATGCTTGTGAGATTTTTCAAATACAATAAGTATTAAGAGCAACAGCAAAACAAAAGGCAGATTGCCGACAGTTCATTGTTATCAATCATAAATAAGTTCTCCATTCTGTGTTCAGGCAGTGTAAAATGAACTCAATCAGAACAATGCACACTTAGATAATATGAGATTTATATAGAGGAAGAAAAAACAAACTTAACCTGTAATCAAATTAAAATCTAAGAACACTAGAAAACAGTAGTACCAACACCTAGCTCAGACATTGCTTAAAGCTCAGAAAATGCTCCGTGAGTAAACTAATGTGCTACAGCAATGATACTCACAATCATCAATACATAGTTGCTAAATGCAAAGCTCAATTTTGAGTACCATCGCTCATGCATGTCTCAAAGAATCATAAGATGCCCGAAACTTCATCAGTACTTGCTGAAACTCTTTAACTTACATTATAACTGAGACTCCAACAAAATATTATATGCTGATAAGATTACCTTGCAGATGAGGCATTTCAAATCAATAGTTCATTAGATTAGCATCATTACTATTAGCAGTTCAAACTTTCTAATATCATGCTTCAGGATGATGACTTCACCAACTATTGCACATCCAGTTACCCAATGCAAGATCTACCACTGAATTCTATATCTTAGTTACACCTAGTTGCAACTACATTCAATGATCATTATACAAAATTCTGACTCTTTCTACAGCATAGTATGTCAAAGAAGTAGATATGTTATCTTCAAATAAAGCTACTGTTGAAAGATAACAGCATGAAAAGGGAAAATGTAGAAAAGAATGGAGCATTTTCAATTAGTTACATTTGTCACAGTTACAGTTCTTGACTCGATATCACCCTCAATATCATATTTGGGATGCTTCGGTGCACCTGCAAATGTGACAGAACAAGTTTCATGCATGATGGTAAACATTTAATAATGATGAAACATCCACTATTATCACTTCCAAATTGTAATGCAAGATCAATATAATAAGCAATGTAATATGAATAAAAGCAAAGAGCTTGCAAATATGAACCTAAAGGATACCACCTTGTAGACCTATTTAGATGGCAATATATTGATTACACACAAAAAAATGAAATGCGGGCACCACTCCCATATTCCAATTTTTTTATAATTGTTTTGTTCATTTTCAAGAAAGGTTATTATCAAATCGCTCCACCCGACAAAAGTAAAAAAGATTATGTATATAAATCATGGTTGTAGGTATCATATGTATTTTACTATACATTTCACAATTTGATCCAATACAACTACTGAATGATACATATTGTTTGCCTGAATCGCTAGCAGGTCCGAATCATTACCCAAATTGTTTGATTCGAATCGGCCTGTATCGGAATTCATGTTGATACAGACAATTCACAAATATTTATTTTTTTCAATAATTTGGGCTTAAGTACCATAATAAGTATAAAACATTAATGCACCATAATATTATATTAAAAACTAGTACATATGAAAGATACAAATACCTTCTGAACTATATACAACTCATCTAAGAGATGTTAGAAACGAAGGTTTTCAAAGCACAACTTCTTATAAAATGTGGATAACTCATTTTCCATACTAATGTCGTTGAAGATTTATATTTATATTGATCACATGGTAACAAACACCAAAGTACACTTGTTCACAAAGGTTTTAAAGTGTAAATTTTAGAGAAGAAAAGAAAATAGAATAAACAGAAGAAGTGACAGGTACTTGGTATTTTCTATCACTCCTTTAATCTGTTACCCATAGATATAAAATAGTCATACCAGATTGTGACGTTAAATTGGGTTTTCCTTCTTTTTCCATCTCTGACTGCTTTGCTCGAAGCTTAGACATTTCCATTTCAATTTGAGATAATCTTTGTTTCACATCTAGCACTTCCTGCAAACGGAAAGGTTTCAGCACTAAACAAAATATACAACCCAAAACCCCCACGTAACAAACAAAATGCAATACTACATATGAGAAAATTACAACTATTGCATAGGGTTGCGTTTGGAAGCATGATTTTTTACTGACTGTCAACGTCTAGCAGGCAAAGAAAACATACCGAAACCAAAATCTTAGTACCAGTCTTTGGATGTTTTGCTTCGACAACATCTTGCAAAGTTTCTTTATCACAAAGATCCACGTTCCCCACATCCACCAAAGAACCTGACCCAGAATTAGGTCCAGTAGTAACCTCACCAAAATGTCTCTTCCGCCTAATATTATTTGCAGCGTTAGGTTTGCATATTGTATTTTTACTGTGATCCAGTTTCGTATTCTCCAGGTTACTAGACCCTGAAACTCTTCTCAAGGTATTCATACAAAGTTCACCACTTGGCATGGAAGGCTGTAGTGAGTGCTGATTTAGACTTCCAACATCTTTCTTCACACTAATAATACAAGATGTATCAACGGAATTATTCTTTGCAGATGTGTTGTCAAATGGCTTCCCCAATCTATCCCAGACACTACCCCGTGACTTTTCAATTTGGTTGGATACCACACCCTTTGATCTTGGTGAAAGACTCCTTCCTGAAACATTAGTAGCACAAGTTTTTCTGTTACTGAGGTATTCTGCATGAAGGATCATGGTATACTTGTGAATTTAGCATAATCAATGTTAATTGCAATACACTATTTTTTCATTCATAATTTAAAGTATATATTTTGGTTGCCTAAACTTTTACCTGAGGTGGAAGATAGCAAATTCCTAGAAACCAGTTCACCCTTTTGTACGCATGAAGAAGGCCAATTACTGTGTTTGATCTTGTCAATCTGTTCTACAATGTGTGAATGCCAAAGTTGAGGAAAATGCACTAGGAAGTCAGAACAGTAAAGGAAGCACAAAGCAGGTAAGAATTTAGCCCTGCTAACCTGTGTGAATCTCTCCATACAGTGATTACTTGGTTCCCTACCAGCTAAAACTACAGTTGACCCTCCCATCTCAGGGGACTTATCTGTCAATCCATCATCAATGTTCTCAGTTGCATCAACTCTTCTTGGAATTTGATTTTGACAAGTGTGTGGCCCTACTTTCTCGGTATTGACTTTATTCAAAGGAGCATTAGAATCTGGATTGTCTTGTATCATAGTAATGGATAATGCAGGATCAGAATCAGATATAGAGCGATGGTATATCTTCTCGTCTTTTCTCTGCAACATGTTAACATTTCATTCAATAAACTGTCTCTAACATGCATACCAAAATCTATTGTGGTTTTGTTTTTACCAGCAAGCCACGAGCATGTCTGATGTCACTATTACTTAAGTCACTTGACTTTTTAATTCTTGAATCCTTGTCCACATCACTACCATGAAAACTGGAGACATTGGAGTTTTTCATATCTGATAGGCCAGTATCTTTGTTGGATGGATGAGCATATTTTGAGACAAACCCCCATAACCTATACACATTTACCATTCATCAATTGTCAGTCAGTAAGATAAAGAAAAATGCAGACCAACAAGAACAATCCTGAAGAGAATATCTCTTCGTTTCATCAAATCTGAAACGTTCTTGAAAACACTATTTTAGGCACCATCATCCTTGTACCCAATATCCATGTCAAACTCCAATACTTTCATAAACAACAGCAATCAGTAGAAGATGGAAAACAAAATGAATAACAGTACTCTGTTTTCCTTGAAGGTTACTATGGAATAGAAATTATATCTTCAGTTAGCTAGGTAAATGCAATATGACTAATCAGTATGTGAAGAATAAGTACCAAGACACGAATTCACCGCTCTTTTCCCCAAGAAATGCCTCTAAATCATCCCTTGCTTGATATTGATGCTTTCCATTACATATAAGAACGATAATGTATTCCTAACAAGGGCAAAGCACCACATGAGGATATAAGACTATCTTCAGGAAGATTATCAGAAAGCAAAAACCAAGACAATAACAAAAGCCCATGGCAAAGCAGCCAGCAGGTCATCATAATGCACAAGTTCAACTTACACTGAATCTATTGGGACCATGCATGTTGACCAAAATATACAGGTTCAAGGACAACATAAAATTCTTTTGCAACCTAAAGTTACCTATACAAATTATTATAATGTTGGAGTGCTGATCCCAAAAATTATACAAATTATGAGACGAGCAATGGAACAGTACTCCTAAAAATCCTGATTTTACCACAAGAAAAATTACTTAAGTACACAAAGATGTTAATCATCCAATCTTATTAGCAAGCTTATTGAAATTGAAATTACATAAAGTCCACCTACTTCAAAACTTCTGTTAATATTGATCTGAGAGTACTAATGACCAAAGATACTTTTGTTTCATGGCCATAGCCAGTGAAAACTGGTGTCCTCATTCTTTTTCAACTCATCCAAAGAAAATAGCAAGATTTTTTACTTCTAAAAGGACATCGTGAGTATATCTTTATGTTCCATACACCAAGGAGATTAAAATATGGATAAGTGCTATCTCTTACTTCTAAAAGGACATAGCACAAAAAGATAGAAATAACAATTTGACTCACAGAAAACAAACGGACAAAGAACAATCAAATTGGAGAAATGCCACTAACTCAGTAATCATTATCCAACAGCAACTAATCAAGCTCCAAACAACCGAACCAGTACACAATTCTATAGCCAAACAAAAGGCACAGCACCAAAAGTTGGTTCTCTGTAACTGTAATCATCAAAGCTAAGTTCTCGGTGTAGCATACAGAACCATAAACTCACCATTCCACTCCATCCGGAGCCATAGATTGAAATGATCAAAACATTTGAACAATTGAATTTCTCCTCTCTCTTTTATTTGTTTTAGAAATAAAATAAAATAAAATAAAAATAACTACTCTCTTCCTTTTCCCTATAGTTTTACCAGCTTAGAACACACAGTAACCACAAATAAACTCCGTTAAGATGATCGGAAAACGCAACAAAAAAGTACAATAGAAGCTGAAAAGTGTCAATAACTAATCAGTAAAGTGTGGCATATTTTTTTCCCATTTCCATTTTCATTTCCAAGAGAGGAACATGAATCAATCGAGGCCAAAAGTAGAGAAGAGATGTGTACAGCGAGGACGTCGTCGGTGTAGTTTCCGAGGAATTGGAGAAGCTTCTCGGCGATGGAGGTTTTGAGGTGGGAAGCGAGCGAAGACTTGCGGTGGATGGAGAAGGGTTTAGGGCTGGCAGAGAAGATGTCCATTTTCCTTGAGACGAAGAGAACAAAATCGCATGTCTGTGTGTGTGGCGTCGTGCAGTGCCACTCCTCTCTCTCTCTCTCTCTCTCTTTGTAATTGTGCGTGAGTCCTGCCTGAGACAGAAATCAAAGACGACGAGACGCTGTTGAGCTAGCCTTGGTGTGTTTTGTTTGTTTATGGGCTCGGAGTTGTCATTTGGCTATTATGGGCTTTTTGTTTCTTTTCATTTCACAAATATATTTTGGTTAGTTAAGATTGTGGAAATAGCTGTCGATTTCGATACAACTCTATAGTAGGAGTAGGTATATGAGGATGAGTGAAGAAATTTAACTGTGACTAAGTCCCTGCATATCCAGGGGATGCTTGCTGTTGGTTCTTGGATAATTAGCAAAATTGAATCCAACTTTGGAAGAAATCTCTAGCGGAAGAGTACATCCAATAGTCTCGAGTTTAAATCTAATAACGAATTATGCGAGGGTTAATTGTTTTTTACTACCTTATACTTAGCACATTTTGCAATGGACTATTCTTAACTATTTTTCTCTAAAATTCTGGTCACTTAGGGTGACTGCCGGAAGCGATTCTGGCGTTGGATGTTGCCGAAATTGATGATGGAGCATCCTTGGAGTGTCATAAATTCAACTCAGTTGGTGGTGTGGTAAGATTCTCGTCGAGGAAAGAGATCGATACGGACCCGTGTGGTGGCCGAAAAGAATTTCGGCATTGTAAATCTGAGATGAGTTTATTTGTCGACTGCTTCTGAGTCTAGTGGTTTCGGATTTGATAGTCCAATCTCGTATGAGACGGAGAATTGACGAAAATTTTGGTGTTCTCTTAGAGTGGTTGCCAAAAGCGATTCCGACGTCGAATGTTGACAGAATTAATGGTGGAGCATCCTTAAAGTGTCATAAATTCAATCCAAGCGATGATGTGGTCGGATTCTCATCGAGGAAAGATATCGGCGCAGAGCCGCATGGTGTCAGAGAAATTCTCCGGCAAGAATATAAAACCCTAAGGGCGTTTAAGCTATTTTGAAAAGGAAAAATAAAAGTTAACATGTGCAGTGCACATGACACGATTTGTGGCGTTTTCTGTCAGTTTAGATGGATGGAAAGAGCTTTGGATAGATTAAGGTATCCAAAAATTACAAAAAAAAAATAGTTAAGATTAGTCCATTACAAAAGATGTCAAGTTATATGATAGTAAACACCTATTAACCTTTATGATTTTCATATCAGAAACATCAGAAACTGCAACATTGACCTTTCAGGCCATCAAATGAATAATTTGGATTTTATCCAAATAATATGTACCATGAACCTGTGTTTAGTTTAGTCAAAAGCATTTAGGACCGCACTTGTATTCGCATGTTTGTACTTTATACTGTAATTGATGCTATGAATAAGCTGTTATTATGGTGTCCCTAGTTTGTGCTACAAAAATATGAGATAAACTAGTAACTTCTTCTATCAAAACTAACTTTCAACGGCAAGAAACCTCTCCCTTGTTGGAGAAATTGGTGCTCTAAACTACGAGTCCAAAATTTCAAACAAAACAGAAACACATTCATGCGTGTAATCATTCAACTACTACCCAGAATCACACTAAATCGTTCGATAGTATTAACTCATGCAGATAATATAAATGGAACCCCACAAGATTACAACAACAAACAAAACTAAATCGTGCTATTCTAAGGATCTACACCAAATCAAAAGATGAACTTGGGAAACTATCATCAACTTGAGAACAAAACTTCGCAATTCAGCATCTAGTAGATATTTCAAACTATACACCTCAAGTCACTTTTGAAGTTGATACTTCTGTCGCAAGTAATGAACAGCAGTCAAGCAAAGATGACTATTCCATAAACACCCGTTGGAAGAAGGAAAAAAATGTCCAACATAATGTTTTCATAAGCCTAGTCACAAACCTAAATAACATATGAGGAACAACATGACCGTAATATGCTTGTACAATGTGAGCAAAAATATATTTCAGTTGCTAATGTTACAAAGCCTCTTAAAATTAAACCCGAGGCACTTATGGGAAAATCTACAAAAAGGCAATTTAGAAACTAAACATTAACTGCAGATAAAATTAAGAACATAACATGCATCCATGAACTCTAGTCTGGAATTTACAATGCGGGTTAAGAATGTTCAAATTATGTCGAATAAGAAAATAAAAGGGCATATCATGTTAACACATTTATGAACAGGAATGCAAACAGATTCTGAAAAGTAACATCAAACTAAACAGATAAACATTTGATTCACAATATCTGAAGAAACTGAAATAAAGTAACACAAAAATGAGCATAATTCTACAGAAAAAGTATCATGATTGACTTCCACTGTAAAAAGAAGTGTATGTAAACATCACATTTGTAATTGTTTCAACAACACTGATACATTTCCTCACCAAACATCAAAATTGGACACTTACATTGATATTACCCAGTAATCATTGTTCCAGCTCCTTCGTCGGTCATGATCTCCTGCAGCAATGAATGTGCAACCCGCCCGTCGATGATGCTGGTGGTCCTCACACCTTGAGCCAGTGACCGGACGCAGCAGCTCACCTTGGGGATCATTCCACCACCAATCTTTCCATTTTCCATCATCTTCTTCACACCCTTTATGTCAATCTCCTTCACCAGACTCTTGGGATCGTCCCGGTTCTCCAAAATTCCAGCAACATCAGTCAACAGAATCAATTTCTCAGCTCCCAATGCAGCAGCCAATTCTCCGGCCACCGTGTCAGCATTGATGTTATAGGGTTGTCCGGAGGCATCGGCGGCCACAGAGGCAATGACTGGAATATGGCCATTGTCCACCAGAGGCCGTATTATGGAGGGGTCCACACGGGCCACCTCACCGACAAACCCGAGGCGAGCAGCATTCTGGCTGGGCCGGGCGGTGAGGAGCTGGCCGTCCATACCGGAAAGGCCCACGGCAGTGGCGCCAGCCTTGTTGATGAGAGAGACCAGTTGCTTGTTGACTTTTCCGACGAGCACCATAGAGACTATTTCCATGGTGGAGGCGTCAGTGACCCGGAGGCCGTCGAGGAACTCGGGCTGGATGTTGAGGCGGGTGAGCCACTGGTTGATCTCGGGGCCGCCGCCGTGGACGAGGACGGGGCGGAGGCCGACGCAGGAGAGGAGGACAAGGTCAGCGATGACGGAGGCCTGGAGGGTCGGGGACTTCATGGCGGCGCCGCCGTACTTGACGACGATGGTCTTGCCCCGGGATTTCTG
>JAYMTG010000790.1:0-10695 GCA_036897565.1 Pelargonium exstipulatum
GGTTCAACTACGCCGAAATCGATGGCAAACAAAACTTCGCTCGTGATCTTATCGATTCGAACAAAATCCCAGAGCAGAGATTCCAGACATACGTTCCGCCTTTTTATCCGAGAAATTATATACTTATGGCATTCGAATGGAACGGTCCAGATTTTTCTTCACTCTACTTACGTCTCTGGAATGGCCTCAATAGAGGGACCACCGTTAATTACCATATTGTGGTACCGATTTTTCCACGTTATGTGCGTAGACAGACGTTTGAATGGCCTCGTACCCGAGTTGAAGCTTTATGCTGGAGGAACCATTTGAACTTTGTGCGGAAAACGGTTTCTGAAGAAATTTTTCCTCACGAGTACGTCGATTTCCCGAGATGGAGCTACGAAGACAGGAACCTGGAGGTGAATCATCTTCTCACCATACTCGGTAATGTACGTGGCCAGGAATTGGAAATAATATTTGATGCGACGTTGCCAGTTTCGTTAATCAGCCAAGACGCCGTCGACAATTTAACACCTTTTGTCGATTTTCAATTCACCGAGTTACAACATCCACGCGCCACATACGTACCGTGGAAAGATTTTGTTCGAGTGCTTTCTCACAAACGTACTACCGTTCCGATTCGATTAACCCCTAATATCAGATGGCATGTCGAAGAAGAACATTTGTTCAATTGTTACGTCGCCGATTTCCCTGTATCCAGAGGACGTGATCCAAAGTTAGGAACGATAATTCTCGGAAGACAATTGATTCCGCACATTAATCGATTTGACCCAGATAAATTGGATATGTCGATCATGGGTCCTGAGGAGAATCGAAGGTTGCGATCAATTCGTTGTAAAGAAAAAGTCCCAGAAATTCGAATTAGGGGATTAATGCGAACGTTACGGGAAGCGACTCCTGATGACATCAAGGCTGAATTCGAACCTGTTCAGAATTATTGCATCGAGAAGATCAAAGGTTGCCGTTATGACGAGGATTATATCGACTTTTAATTCGATTTTTGTATTTCTTCTTCTCGTGTATTTTGTACGTGTTCCTCGTGAAAATTGTGAATTTTGTGTACTGTTTATCGATTGCGACTAAATCTACCCGGATATGACTCTGTAAATATTTTATTTTTCTTTTTTCTTTTTTATTCGAATTATTGTTATTGGTGTTTAGTTCGATTTGTTTTGTTTTGTTTTTGTTTAAAAATCTGATCATTGAATAATTTTTCCTTATGAAGGTTTTGTAAAATAGTTTATTAGATTTTTCATTTGTCATTCGATTTATCATATCAGTAGAAAAATTATTGTATTTCTGTTTCTTACTTGTGTAGTCTAGCTTTTCCTTTTCCTACTCGGCGATTTCTTCCTTGTCGGGGGGAGAGTTTATGTAGTATAAGTACCCCTTGCTATCATGGGATAGACTGTACTTATTACATGAATTCGAAGAGCTTACGTCAGAGAATAAATCTAGAGTGGGAAATGGAAAAGTTTATGACGCTAGGTACTTACCTACCTAGCGGCAGTATGTTTTTATTCGATGTAATAGTAAGAACGTGTGATATATGTTCGACCGCTTTTTTATCTTTTATTATTCAAATTGCAATGTAAATTGTTTCTAATTCGAATGATTAATTAAACTATTTTCAATGATCTAATATTCGCGTCGTGAAAGTTAATTTGCTCAAAGGAACATGTTTTTCTGATTGATTCGAGTATTGGATCTAATGGAGTAAGTCATATTTTCGAGTACACCGGCATGGCTGGGACTTGATCCCATGCCAGTTCCGGTCAGAATATAGGTCTTATTTCATAGTTAGGTTTAGAGATAGCCAAGGTAAATGGCTCCGTTAAAATCTGAGTACGAAATATCCAAGGTAATGGTTTAGTGGTTAGATTCAATTAGATAGTCTAGTTAAAGACTTAATAGGACCTAATTAATGAATTGAGATGATCTCGGTGTAGATCTATGAAGACAGTACCAACTATTTTCTACCTTGAGTTTGAAATGTACGTAATTCTTAGCTAATTACAATTCGAATTATATAATTAGGACAAGTCCGAAACATGATTGTCGTTTTGATAGGCTCTGCCTATTTTGTAAATAATGTGTAAATCTCCCCTCTCTTTTGGTTTCTTGCTTGTTAATTCGAATCATATTATCATTATTTTTGATAGAGCTTAATTTTATGTTGATAGGTAGGTTTCCTTTCATCCTAAATACCCATCCCAATAATCCAATATGTGAATCCTTTTATACCTACAACACTCGCTACTCTCCCTAGTCTAAAAATATTCATCAATTTCCTAATACCTATCCAACATAAAATTAAAATGGCGCCCAACGTGGGGCTAGGGCTTAGTGTGTGTAAGTAGGTTTAATTACCTAATTAAAATTATTAATTTTCGATCTTTTCGTGTCAAAATTCCATTCGGACATGTGGTTCAAATTTTAACATGAAAATAGGATTCGAATAACAAATAGGCCTAGATTAGTTTTATCTCGTTATCGCAATGTGCCATTCTCTCGCCTATAGGAAAGTTCGGTCAGTCTCGGATAGGTAGGTACTGAATTGGTAGGTACCTATCTTCCTAGGGGTATTTGCGTGTGAGAGAGAATGTTTTAACTCGTGCATAATTGTACTAGCCTTCTAACGCGATAAAATTGTAACAGAAAAGTACCAGACCATCGAATGCAACGAGTACCAACGAGAAACGAACGAGATAACGATTACTCTTCAGCTGCTACAAAGTACCAGAATTGCTTAGCATTAGAAATAAAACATGTTACAACTAGATTTACGTTCAAGTACGTTGTATTGCTATGGCAAGGCAGGGTTTGAGTAATAAAGGCCGCTAAATTATTTTCCCCTCTCCCGCATATGTTCGAACACCCGAGTGTTTGAAATATGCCTTAGTATTAGTATGTGTTTTTATAATAAAATCATCAGAAAATCAAATAAAAAAATTACGTGTAGAAAAATCGACACTCGCGTCGACTAAATTCCAAGAATCGTAGGATATTTTTCTAGGTATTGTTATTGTGATGTCGAGTCGCCATTTTGTAATGCTTATCTCTATTGTCTATTTCCAAACGATCGCAGTGTTTTGATACAAGCTCTTTGAGTATTCTTTCTACTTTCATTCGATGAACATCGTTGATTTTGCGTCGCGTAATTTTTCATCTATTTATGCTTTGTTTTTTGCGATTTTTAATTCGAATAAATGATGCGATCGTGTAATTAATGAGTAATTGATTAACGTAAAGGATTTTGTGGAGTTAAGTGCGATTTATTCGTGTTATTGTTCGATTTCGGTATCTCATCAGATCCAGCCGAATACGTTATCTTTGTTTACCTTTTGGAATCGCTTGTTTTCGTATTGATATTTACTATGACTTCGATTGAGGTAAAGATTTTGGAATTTTGTCTAGATATGTGTTGTATTTTTCTTTTGTGTGTATTTGTGTAAGCTCAAAAGTATTTTACGTGCCAAAATTGGTTATGAGAATAACCTGGCGCCTGACGTGAGTATTTGTTTCCTTTTAGATTTGTTTCATGCACGTCAGGTATTTTTGAGCTGTTAGGTTAGTTTGTGTTAATGTTAGAGTAGAATTCGAATGTAAAACCATTACCTAAGGATTCGAATAGTTAGGGAACTAGGTTCAGTTAGGGATTTAGTTAGTTAGGAATATTCTGACCGGAACAAGCCATTGGTGTGCTTGAATCTCCATTAATTCGATTTGTATACAGTGAATAGTGAAGAAGAATTCAACGTTGCTGATATCGACGATTCGATTGTAGACATTCGATCATTCGATCCAGCTATCATCAACTTTACGATAAATAGTAGTGATATTAATCTCGAAATTTCGAATAACGAAGAAAGCGACGATTCTGTTCAAACGATAACCGAAGCAGACGATTCAATTGAACGAGAACTTCGCGGTATTCGAGACCAGTTTAACGAAACTCGATCCAATTTCTCCGACGACGAATTCGAATTACCTAAAAAGTCCAGAAAATCTCGCAGTTTGTCGAATTCATCATCATCATCGATTGCTTCTGCATCTCCAACTTCGATTACAAATAAATTTGAATTATTATCAACTGAAGAAAAGAAGAGTAAGCGTCAGTCTCGTCATCGTAGAAGAGCTAAACTTTTCTCTCCAGTTGGCCCACATTTACGTGCGATTTCACATCCGCCTGGTTTCTATAGAGAAACAAAACCAACGTTTCGACCTCGTACAAAAAAGACGTACGATTCTAACGACAGTGATTATCACGAAGTTCGCGAAGAAATACCTGTTGAAGAAATTGCTGAAGTATTCGACGAAGTCATGCAAGCTGAACTCGAGGAGTTGAGAGCTAAGTACGCTGATTTGCAAGCGACTGAGAAGTCTCTTCGCGAGAGATTGAATACTCGAGAATCTCTCCAGAATGATCCAGTTCCAGGAACGTCAACTGGAACCGGAGGTGTCTCTGCCAAACAATTATGTGATATATTGGCTGTTAATAATAGCACTTTTGCCGAAGAAGTTGCTAAACAATTCTCTATCTACGTTCCACAACCTCAACAACAAGGTGGACGTGGTGGTGGAGGTGGAAGTCGAAATCAAGACTTCGTTCCTCAACCTACTTGTTTGATAATACCGAAACGCAACTATAATTTAGCAGCTGATAGCGAAGAGCTTTCTTTCGGTATTCCTGGTACTAGATCGTTATTGAAAATTTCACCAGTTGTATTTTCCAGCGTCGATAATTCGAATCACAACAAAGCTACCAAGACAATTCTTCAAAATGCTCGTTTGAAATCTTGGACAGCTGGAAAAGACCATCGTTGTGTCGAAGAATTCATCGTAGAATTCGAAAACGAGATTCGTCAACTAGTTAAAACCAACCAAGAATACAATATTGGATTCGATCATTTTCTCGATTCTCCAGATTTATTGAATTTCAAGAAACAAATGAAAGTAGATACTCCATGGCATGAGAATGCGATCAAATTGATTAAAATGTATTCGAATGTTCGTGAGCATTCTAATGAATTAAAATGTTTCAATGAGAGTGTCAAAAAACCTCAACAGAGTGCTGTCGATTATGCCACTTTTTGGTTACGTCGTTTACATTGGAACTCCTCGGTAGAAGCGAAATACGTATCTGAAGTTTTATTGGAAGACAATAAAATTGGAATGAAATATCGAGAAATTTTCAAAGAGTGTTCACCAACCGACTCTATTGAAGATTTAATTGAAAAAATTACGAAACTTGAATTCTCCGGTACTTCTAAAGAAAAGAATATTGACGCATCTTCGTATTATCATCAAGTCACGAAACCTATGCTTGACAAAGAGAAGAAATCATATTCGAATAAAGATGGTTCAAGTTCCAGTAAATCCTCCAGTGGTTCCAGTTCGAATAAAGAGCCACCAAAGCCGTCTTCGAATAAGCCGAATCCTTTTGAAAAGTTTAAAAAGGGTCAGCTGCTCAAATACGTCAGTTCAAAAGATGGCAAATACCAATTGAAGAAAATCGAGAGCATAAAGGAAGTAGAAAATGAACCTAATGCTCAAATTTACATCATCGATCAAAATCATCAATTAGTCGATTACGTGAAGCCGAAAGAACATGAACCAGAACCTGAAGGTGAAGCTTTCGATTGCGAATTCGATCCCAATGATTTAAACTACTGAAAGGTGCTACCAAAGGTCGCAGTAGTACCTTCACTCGAGTTAAGCCGACCAAAAAGTTCACTTTACCGAATGCTTCCATTGTAAATACCAAAAATGCACCGATTGTACCACCAGTCATTCCAGAAATTCCAAAACAGAAAGAACCAGTTTATTTGTTTTGTGATGGAATACTTTACATCGGTAGCAACGTCATGTTCCGTTTCTTGCGTCAATATGATAAGAAACCCGCTTGTAATTTGGAAAATTACAAATTAGTTGGTGACAATTTAACTGCTAAAAAAGTCAATCAGTTATTCGATGAACACACCTTCGATATTCCGGCCGGCGTCGAACATGCAATTATCCATCTAGGATTGCAAGAATCAATATTCAAGAAGCTTGATAGTTCGATTTTCCAAATGGAATTGGAAAAATTGATCATGCGATTACGTGATAATTACCAACTCAAGCACATTGTTCTCGCTTTGATCGCTCCGACTAACTTTGCTGTTCCAACAGTAGAATATTGGGAAACTCTCGAAGAAGTAAATAAAACGATTTACTTTACAGCAGGCAAGCAAGATAAATGCCTGTTTTGGAACGCGTTTTCTCCATTTGTAAAACGTAACGAACTAATTCCAAATGAAAAGCGATGGTTTAAATACGTGGCTGAAGGAAATATCTTGTACGATATAAAACGAGAATTATATCAAGGTGGCGTTAATCCGAAGACCGCTAAAGCAGATTTGGCAGGTTGGAAAATATTCGAATTAAATAAACTACAATACGAAATGTGTAGCTTTATGAAGAAGTTTTGCCATATCAACATATTCGAATCTACAAAGCCACAACCGAAAGATGAAAATCTCGATCATCTTTATGGACGTACAGATGCTCCAGTAGTATTCAATTTGAATGACAGCATCATCGACGTATTACAACCAGTCGATATTGAGTATTCGAATAAAGACATTTCACCTAAAATCAAAGTTCAATTTGGCAAAATTGAGATCGATGCTCTGATTGATAACGGGTGTTCGCACGTTCTAATGAACGAAAACGCTTACGAGCGTATTTTAGCAGAATATCCAGAATACAAGAAAAGCGAAGTGAAAGCTGAAGGGATGGGCCAGAAGTTTACATTGGCTGCTACAAAATCACATCCTAAGATAAATAAAATGGCATATTTATCAATCAGCTTTCCTACTCAAAAGCCAAATAAGAGCGTCTATAACATTCAAGTATTCATTGTTAAAGACCTCAACGCTCAGCTTATCATCGGTCGCAACCTAATGCGAGCATTCGAAATGGTCATCTTTACGGCGAAAAATTATATCGAATTAACTGATCCTGCCAATACTTCCGGTAAAAATCGAACGTTCACGATTCCGTATCAAGAAGCTGAAAAAGTTCCAGTCAATTTCGAATTAAAACCTGATCCTAAACAACAGCCGTTAAAAGAGGTTCATTTCATCAACTTCATCAAACCAGAAGAAATATTTTCGATTAGCGAGAATCCTGAGTATGTCATCGAAACTGAGCTTCGTTACAAAATCGAAGAAGCTGTCGAAGGCACCGAATTATCTCAAAAACACAAAGGTACGTTGCGTAAGCACCTATATAACAATTATGAGCCGTTTGAAAATAGGATAGGTCTATGTAATTGTTACGAGCATAGGTTTGCCTTTGTGGGAAATAAACTTCCCCCTCCTCATAAAGTTTGGTGTAAAACCAGGCCTATTCCACATCGATATGAAGATGGAGTCCACGAAATCATCCGAAAGTGGAAAGAAGAGGGAAAGGTAGTTGAAAGACAGTCTCCTTATAAATTAGGATTAGTATACGTTGACAAAGGAGGTGGTAAAGTTCGAATCTGTCTTGATGGTCGTCCATTGAATGAATTTATCTATCGTCATTCTACAGAACCTCCGAACATAAACCATATGCGTATGAAGTTCAAAGACGCGAACTACTTTACGATATTCGATTTCAACAATGGTTTTATGCAAATAAAAGTAGTCGATGACCAACAATGCGTTTTATCATTTACTGTCGATGGCATTCCATTAGTCATGACAGTAGTTGGTTTTGGTACGGAGGATTCCCTTGCAGCATTTGTCTACGCTCTGAGATTGGTACTCCGCGGATGTGAAGATTTCACAGGAGTTTACGTAGACGATGTAATTATCTATTCGAAGACAATAGAGGAGCATCTTGAGCATATTCGAATCTTTCTCGAAAAAGTCAAAGCTGCGGGAATGACTTTAAATCTCCGTAAGACACAGTGGTGTCGAAGAAAAATAAAATATTTGGGAATGATCTTTTCTGACGAAGGCGTACAGGTAGATCCGGAAAAGATAGAACCGATATTGAATTTTGAGCTTCCCAAAGATGTAAAGTGCCTCCAGCAGTTTCTCGGTATGTTTCAGTACTACCGAGAATATATGCCGAGAATCAGCCTGCTGTGTGAGCCTTTATATGCGATGATTGCTAAAAAAGGTGTTTTCATTTGGACTGAAGAGAACATCCAATGTTTCAATTTATTGAAACAAGAATTAGCCAATGAAACCCTTCTCACTTACCCTGACTTTTCCAAGCCCTTCTACGTGTATACTGATGCGTCTACGAAGGCAATTGGAGGTGTTGTTATGCAACCGAATAGAAAGAATGGGAAAGAGCTTATGATGCCGATAGCTTTTACTTCCAGAGTCTTAAAAGGATACGAAAAATCCTACTCTGTGATGGAGCTAGAATTATTAGCCGTTGTACATCTATTGGCTAAAAATTATTATTTGCTCGCTGGAAATGAGGTGAACTTGTATACTGACAACATAGCAGTCACCTATTTAAAGAAAAATCAATTACTTCCGAATAGAATTATAAAGTGGTTACTTTATCTGGATAATTTTCGTATCAATATTCGTCATATTGCTGGAGCTGATAATTCGATCGCAGATTTTTTGTCTCGCTATTCATTTAACATCACTGAAAACGATAAGAATTTCACCATATTTCTATTCGATTATGTAACACCGAAGTGTTTGTATACTGAATTTCGAAGACTTCGTTCGATTCAAAATAATGATACAGCAGTTCAAAATTGGATCGCAAAAGCACCAGAACGAGTTCGAATTGATGATGATTTAAAATTGATTGTTTTCCAAAATCAAAATGACCAAGAATGGAGAATTTTTATTCCAAGTAATCTCCAACTTGATATCATTAACCATTATCATTATGACTATGGGCACGTTGGAATTACAAAATTAATTCGAATCATTCGAAGGCATTTTGACTGGCCTGGACTGACATCTCAAGTGCAACAATACGTTAATGGTTGTATATCTTGCCAGGTATCAATGCGAACTACGTCAAGAATGTATGGTCCAATTCAATCGATAACATCTGACAATTTTAATCACATTCTTTGTCTGGATAATTTTGGCCCGATTCCATCGAGTACAGCTGGTGTTGACCATGTATTCGTAATAGAGGATCATTTCACTAAATACGTTAGACTTTACCCAATGAAAGTCGTGACCTCTACGAATATCATTGATCGAATGGAAAAATGGATGGCTGAATTTGGTTGCCCAAAGATCATTTTGAGCGATAATGGACCGCAATTTTCTTCAAAACTATGGAGAAAATATTGGCTCAAAAAGAATGTTCAAATACGTTATACATCGCGTTATACGCCAAATTCGAATCCTGCCGAACGTATAATGAGCACATTAGGTTCAAGTATTCGAAAATACCTCAGTGATAAGCAGAAAGCATGGTGTCGTATTATTCCTGATATTGAGCGAAAACTCAATTACACTGAGAGTGCTGTGACTGGATGTATTCCCTATGAAGCAGTTAAAGGTAGACTCGTTCCTGATCCACTCGTTGAAATTGTAAAGAAACGGAAATTACCTGAAAATCTCCATCAGAAGATATTCGATAATCAACGTAAAGAAATCGAGAAAAGAAGAGAATATTTTAGCAAAGTTCATCCTCCAGTTCGATTAAAAGAAGGGGATCGTGTCTTCGTAAAAAACCGAGTCCAATCTTCGAAAGAAAAAGGTGTCGCCGCTAAACTGTCTCATCAGTGGAAAGGTCCTTATAAAATAGTCAGTAAACCTTGGATCAACGTTTACGAGTTGGAAGACGAAAATAGACCCGGCTACATCATTCGTGAGAACATTAGACATCTGAAAAAATACGACAAGGCAACTGATGATCCAGAAACGCCTCCTATAGAGTAGTGTCTTAAGTCTCGTCTTGTCTTAGTCTTCTTTTCTCCCTCTCTCTTTTTTAATTATATTTTAGCGTTATAAAATAGTTTGTATTCGAATAAAAAAGTCTCGTAGAATTATTCTAATCTATGAAAAATGGTATTTTAATTTGTTCACAGAATAACATGTACGCGAGTTGTCTCGAGGGACACGTACATCCTCTAAAGAATCAACAAATGCAGAACATCGCTGCTCATACTTGCACAGCAGATGACCTTGATCTACGAGTAATGTACGTACGTGGAAAACAGCAGCGGACATTATTGATTGTTTTCCAAGAGGTCACCTGTCCGATTAAAACAACCATTCGCCGCTATATCGATCGTCTCAATCTTCATCCTGAACTGGCAGAGTACTACAGAGAGAGCGAATTTCAACGAATCGAGCTGTATATCAGAGAGTATCTCTTAACCGTCTTGGCTGCTGATCTGATAAAAGGTTTCAAGCGCTGCGTCATATCCGATCCGGCTCCGAGGCTATCTGAACAGGTGTCTTCCGTTGCGGTTGAGATCATCAATTTACGATCGTTCTTAGTTGACTCAATCACCTCGCTTTGGGTACCTCCGCCTCCTCTCGCTCGTCCGAATCTTTCGATAAATATACGAAGAGCCTTCTCCGTCGACGATTTGAATCTGCCACCGTACGTAATTCCCGCCGTTCATGTCGAAAATGCTGAAGAAGTCATCGCTCCTATTCGAATTCCAGCAAACGATAACGTCGCAATTGCTCAGTCTGCCGAAGAGAACTCCGATAATGTCTT